>JANHGL010010798.1:0-151105 GCA_024611195.1 Ceyx melanurus | reverse complement strand
AACAGAGACAAGATTTATCTCATGTCATGTTACCTTGTGAACCAACAGCTACACTGGAAGTTACAGGGTATCTATGATATGAAAAACATAATACTTTAAAATCATCTTTATTTGCTTTTGACCCTGTAAAATTCACAAATACCAACCAGATTAAGTTGCCCAGAGTTTGTGGAAAACATTCTCAGGAATATTTAAAAATAAATGGAAAAAACTCTGAGTAACCTAAAGCAACCCCAAAGTCTACACAATTCTCTCAGGGGCTGGGACAAGAACTCATCCAGAGATCCTGCATGGCCTGGATCATTCCATGATTCTTTGATAATAATTGGCCAAGCAGGTTCCTCAGCTCTCCACACACAATCCCACATCTCATGTGAGCAAAACAAATAGGAAAAGTTTATGTTTTAGAACAGCTTTATATTGGATCAGGCTCTGGGAATTTGCTAAGAAAATAATATAAAGTGAACAATGGCTTTTAGACCTGAGAGAGCTGGAGAAAGTGTGATACCATGAATCACTTACTCAAATGTTCCAAGGCATTAATGCCACTATTTATATATCAACATATATTGCAAAGGTTACTTAACATCTCCTTAGATTAGTATGTTGTTCAGAATCAAATTAAAATTTATGACTGGGATTTTGAATAATTTATAGATATCACATGCTAGGCTACTTCAGAGTTTTAATTCAATGGAATGAATATGTACATCTAGATCAAATACATAATATATAGATATGGAATGCACTGCATACAAAAAGAAAGGCAAGGAAGAGAGGCAGATGCAAAGGAGAAGAGGGTTCATGTCCCACTGAACACAGCCCCTTTTCTGTGAGGGATGGGGACAGCACTGCAAGATGGGTCACAGACAAGGAATATCAAAATGACCACAAACTTCATCACCCTTCTGTTCTGAACTGGGTAAGAATTGGAACTTGATGAGCAGTGCAAAAGGCAGGAGAATGGTCCTTGGTCCTGTCCTGACTGGGAGCATCTTGAACACTGCAAGTCAGTTCAAGCTCTGTCTCCAGCATTTTAATACAGTCAGACCCTCTCTGCCTGACTTAGTCCCTTAACTGCTAGTTTGAAGTTCATTTTTCAACTAATCTGGCAGAATGCAAGCTGACTCATTATCTTTATTAGAGATCATTAATTAAAAGCAGTATTAGCACGCATTATGACCTCGGTATCCCAGAGTAATTTTTCAAGGTAAGTTAGATCTGACAATGAAAAGAGAGCCCTTTTAACAGTCAATTTTCAAGATAAAACTGTGAGCCCTTAGGAAAACCAGTATCATCTGCTATGCAATTTAACATGACAAAGAGGACAAGTTACCAGACACAGCCTTTAGGTCTTTTAGGTATGTAATGACATGTTTTTACTAATAAGCATTAGCATATATTGACTGGCACAGTATTCCTGGATTTGTTTATCAGTAGTAGTTTATCAACTGAGAGACTCGGTGTAATTACAAATGTTTCTAAGAAGACACAGACAAGATCCAGGGAAAAATTAGGAATTTATAGGATGGCAGTCTTAATAATCTTCATAGTAATTAAAATCTTCTTATACCATTTGGTAATCAGATCAGTTGGATCACCCTTCAGGACTTGCTTTGGTGCCCCTTGAATCAGAACCCCCCATCTTTCCATTTTAACAATTTACATTCTAAAACCTTCCAATTCCAGGTTCAGGATTGCTATTTAAATCAAAGCTTAAATATGCAGACATTCGATTTTTCTCTTCTTTCAAGTATTTTTGAAACCAAATAAACATTCCTTTCTTTTCCCTAGATCAGGTTAACATATTTCCAAGGAGATAATAGTTTTGCAGATGGCTTGAATTAGAGAAGTGCTATAGTAACCATCATGCAGCTATTCAAATTGAAAATGTTTAGAACTTGGCAATGGGGAGAAAATGAATGCCTTATATACACTGTCCAGACTCAGTGAAGAGAGGCAGGAAATGAGAACATGTAAAGAATCAAAATACTGAAAATCATCGACCACAAGAATGCTTGAAAAATTGAAAATTGCATGTCAGACATTAAGATATTAAATTAATATATTCAAGGTCTAGACAAAAAGCACTGCAGCAGGATTATTTACAAAGAGAGAAAGAATCTGAATTCTGAACAACAAGAAGAAAGTAATGCTATGTAAAATTTACGACCCAGAGGTGCAAAGAAAAAAAAGGGGGTTGTTTTTTTCCTTTGTGGTTTTTTTTCTGCAGTTTTTTATCCTGTGCTGAAGAAAGATTTGTATCTACAATCAGATCTACATGTCAAGCTACACTAAGTGTGAGGATTTGATTCCAGGTGTTTGTGCAACCAGAAGTCATCACAAAAGCTGGAAGAAAAAATATCCTAAAATACCTGATGACTACCAAAAAAAAAACCTGTTTATCTCCTGTTAAATTCTATGATAAATAACACAATTTCATGAACCAATACACTCTCTTGTGTGTTTAGTGGAATCCTTCTTTGGGAGTTAACTAGCAGTGAAAAGGTGTTTAAGAGTCTCAATCTAGCTCACAAAAATAATTAACATCGCAAAAGGAAAAGGGGGCAATTAGGTCAGAAATGAGATTAATTGACAGATACACCAAGAGAGACTTCTGCAAGTCTTCCAAAGGTTTTTAATCTGTATTTTATCAGTGGCATGTACTTTAATGCATTATCATTTTCTTTAAGCTGCAGGCAAACAGAAAAATAAAATAAGAAGTAATTTCAGTATAAAATCATAGAATTCTTGTAATGCCAGGTCCAAGGGGAGCAGAATTAGGTGAAACCTCATCTGTTTAAAAATCACAGGGATGTGAAAGTGACTCAAAGCAAATGATCTTTTAATATAATGATGTCCTGTCTGCAGAATACGATAATACAGGATAGACCTGAAACTCATCTTAGAAAACTCACTGATTCTTCCATAAAAAGTAACTGCAACAATTAGCAATTTAATGCATTTTCATTTGTGAGCAATGAAGAAAGGTTTGTTCATATTTGATAAGAGCATAAAGCAGATCTGAGGCAATGTAATTAACTAGTTATACTTCTTATTAAAGTTGTCTTTTCAGTCAGAACAGATATTTATAACTTGCCATCTGAAATAGCAGTTTATCTGCTTTCACCACACTGCTCTGTTGCAGAATGCTGAATTTATTGTGGGGTTTTGTTAGAAAAATATCAAAGCAAATAAGAAATCATACAAAGACGTCCTGTTCTCAAGCATCCTACTACAGAATCCTATATAGATATATGTATTTCTGGGTACATTCACATACAGGCTAAAATCTGAACAAATATGATGCTTAAGTGGGTAACAATATTTGCTAGAATTCTTTGGTTGACTAGTATTTGTAAAGAATGGCTAAAAAGAATCAAAATATAAAGTTGCACTAACCTTTTAATAAAGAACTTATATTCTACAATGTATTAATACAATGTTTGTTTGTTTGGCTTTGTTTTATCTTTTTTAAAGTTTCAAAGGCATTAAGACTAAAAATGGGACAGGAATGGTACTCAACATGCTAAGAACTGGCAATTTTCTCCCTGCATCCTTTCTGCTAACATATTTTGAAACCCAAAAATTGGTGCCTTTTTCATTGTGAAGCTGAGCTATACAAGATTTGATGGTTTAGTTGCTTTGTTTGTTATCGATTTCAGATTTCAAACACCAATACAAACAAATTTACTCCCCAATTAGCCTTCATTAATCAGTTTGTTTCCTGGGGCTCCACACTAGCACAGAGCAGACACTGGCTAAATGACTGAGTGAAAGCAGCAATGTACAATTGTAATCAATTAACTGGAAGCTGGGAAAAGAAGGAAAACAAAACAAAAATGCCCCAAACCAATCCAAAAACCCAAATTTTATAACCTTAGCCTTCCACTGATTTCTCCTGTGTGCCAAACAGAATTGGGTTCTGATTTTTGACCATTTTCCTTTTAAAGAGGTGGATATAGAGAACAACAACAGAGTCAATAAAATATATACAACTGCAATAGACTCTGCAGGAAAAGCAAGAGCTTTACCCTTTAACAACCATTTTGACTAGAGTGGAATACAATACAACATATTTTAATAGATGAAAACATCTATTTCTGATCATTTTGATTGCTAGTTAAGAGGAGAAAGGGCAGCCACGTCTGTAATTCCAACTGTGAGGAGCAATAGCAAAGAGCACGAGGCAGCCAAAGATGCCTGAGCTAACTTTGGAAGTAGGACAAGGCAGGGCCAGCTGCCCTTAAATCTCAGGTAATTATCTTCAGACCTTCTTCTTCCCCCTTCCCTTTCTCTTCTTCCCTTGAGCTACAACAATAAAAACTTTTAAATGCATATGCAAATAAATAATTTAACTAAATCACTTTGATCACTGGAAACTGTTAGTTAACATTAGAATGTTTCAGCTGAGAGAGATTCAGAAAGATTAATTTGTCTTCCACAGTGCACAACAGCTATTCCAAATCCTCTAAAGACCAGGCTGTGTTGTAAAGAAGCATATTTACAGCTTCCTTCATATTTTATTTAGCAAGTAAATACTCTGGCATTTTCAAACTGAAGGTATCTTATTTGTTTTCATGGAAAACATCTTTCCAAACAACAGCATGTGCACAGAACACTATTTACACTGAATTCTGTTCACAAGCCAAAAACCACTTGGGAAATTCTTACCACGAGGCTCCAGATTTTTGTATCACAGATTTTTGTATCATTTAGTGTTCATGGATATTGAATTTCCTACCAAACCACACCCTCAGATTTGGAAGAACATCATGATACCTTGCTGACTGCAGCTATTAGTACCTTTCTGCTTTCCAGAGACCTATCCTAGGTCAAACTGCTCACTAGACAGTATTCCTTCCACACCTCCAAACCACATCACTAAATGGCCTATGAGATTTCTAGGGGACTACAGACCATTACTCTTTAATCACTGAAGAGTAAAGCATTAATGAGAGCTGAACACTTACTCAGATCTCAGTATCCTGGTTTACAGACAACACCTTTTTGTGGACAATTTAATGTTTTTCTGGGAAAACATTACACTTGACTTTAACACAAACTTGCTTAAAAGTTCATTGAAAATAGAAGAAGTCTATGCACCATCTAAAATAGACATTATTGTTTCACACAGCTTCCAGAGAAGAAAAAACAGAGAAACCTAAAACCAGAGAAACTTAACCCATCAAATGAGGATTGCATCTTACAGGCATCTCTCTTCCTGCATCCAGCTGCCTTGCTTTAGATGCTTTCCTGACAAAAGCTCCTGAGGGACTCTGGCTTCCTCAGGTTTCTTTAGTCAGAAAAGCCCATTTGAAAATGAAGCCTTTTAGCTTTTAGAGTTAATCTCAGTTTGGAGTTGTCAAGGAGCTGAGCAGATCTAATACATTCCTCCCCGCCCCGATTTGTTGTCACATCCCAAACATGTTTATTTTTAATTGTTGTAAGCAGTAGTTATTTAATGTATCCAAATAAATGAAATGTGTTGATTATTTTATTCCTTCTTTGAGATGCAAATGTTGCTTTCCCCAGTCGGGCAGGCTCTCTTTATCTGACTGAGCAGTGAGTTAGTGATCTGCTGGCCCTCTGAGAAGTTCTGCTTTTAAGCTCTTCTCCTTCCTCCTCTGGTAATCAAAGACCTGCGGGTAGACACACTCTGCAACAAATGGATAGTGAAAAGCATTTGTATACACTGAACTCCTATTTCTCATCAAGCTGTGCATATTGTCCTTTAGATAACCTCCAAATAAGATTAAGTATATGTTATGCCACGTGTCTTTTCATTGCAACTAGATCTAGAGATAAGAAGTCACTTTCAAGTGACAGGAGGTTTGGAATTGAAATCTCTTCGAGGTATATTATAGCATTGTCAAAAAACCTTCTCTGGAGATGCACACTTTCATGTCTTTAAAGACATCAAATATCATCAGCTTGGAGATGGAACTCCCTGCACCCCTTCCAAAAGCAAATTCTCCTATATCAGAGAGGAAGAAGGTATCAGTGGATTCAGGCTAACTATACACACATTATCCCAGTCTTCCATACAAACTTGTAGTGCAGATTCTTCCTTATTGAAGGGTGGGGTTATGTGATATTTAGATTATTAGTAGGGAAGTGCAGAATCACATCTTGTCTAGATGTTTACCAGAAGCAGGTTTTTACAATTCTTTGTGAAGGTCCCTGGATGCAGCTGAACACGTGCACTAACACGAGAAAGTGTTTTAGCAACATTCTTATGGAGCATTCCAGATGAATAGGCTTATAAATGATGATGTGTTTCATGACAATAACAGCAGCCTCACAGACCAAAGGGAAGGTGGTACACCACTGCTAGCACTCAAGTACTAATCAAGAAAGAAAGGAGTATTTTACAAACTCCCAGCTTTCTATTTCAGTCTTAAAGAAACTAGCAAGTTTTTATTCCCCCAGGCCATAATTACTAGTAAGTGGAAGAAGCTCATGAATTGAAGATATAACAATTGTGATTTTCATAATTAAGGATAAAATTTTAAACATGGTTCAGATTTAAAGGAAGAAGAAAATTAAGGTTAGACTAAAAAGATTTCAGAGCTAAGACTTTCATAATCCTTATACCAATGTTGTATAGAAGCTCTGCCATTCAGGGGATAAAAACCCCACAGTTTTAAGAGCTACAATATTTAAAAATTAAAGGGATAAGAACAGCCAAGTTGAGAAGGTATTTTCTCACACATTTCCAGTCAGCAGAGCTGGCAAGTATGCTTTTGTATACAGGATATCATCAGAAGGGGTGCTATGATTTGGAAGATAGTTTCAAAAGAGTGGCATTTCAAAACCCAGGGATATAAATCGCGCTCATAATAAGATCTGAAGGAAAGAAAATCCCCAATATGCTCTTCCAAACTGCAGCTCCACTTCCCTTCAGCTTGTCACTGAACAGCAAGACAAAGTGTGTCTGTAACCCTCGGTGACAGCAGCAGGTAAGAGTAGGGCTGGAGGAAGGCTTTGAAGTGGGAAAGTTCCAAGAGAGTTTAGAGAGCCAAATTCTTACCTGGTTCAAACTGGAAATAGTTTTATCAAGATGACAATGTTAATTCTTTATGCTACCCAAAGGTTTGGCCAGAACAGTGGGAGCAACTGCCCTGCTGCATGGACAGCTCTGTCAGTGTGTGGAACACAGATGTATGAGCAGTGGAGGCTGGTAGCCAAGTCCAGGCTCTCCCTCAGCATCAGGAGGCCCCAGAGGCAGCAAGCACATGGGGACCTCTCAGGAGCTCCATCTGCTGCCAAAGGATCTTGCATCTCTCCCTTGCATCCCAGCTATGATGGTTAAATTGCAGAGAGTTGCTTCAGCCACCCGAGGTGAAAGAGCCTGTCATTCTCATTTTGCTTGTTTCATACCCTTTGGGACCAACAGAATCAGCCTGATCCCTAAGAGAGCACCACGTCTCTGGCGTCCTGCTTCCATCAGCACCTCACAGTGTCACCAACCAGGTGCAATCCCATTATCAGTCTGAGCCTAAAAACAACCTACCATATGTATGTTTAATTATCAGAATGAATTCTTAAGGAAAGCAAAATTGCTGTTAAATACCCCTTGAAACACTATTTCCAAGAGACTTTTGATTCCCACGCACACCTGATTCATCCTTTCTTTATAATTTTTCTACACAGGTATTAATTTTATGAGTTAGAAGAGGACAATTTGTAATATATGTCATTCAGCTATAGGCTACTATTATAGAGCGGCATTGCCACAGCTGTCAAACATTAACATAACATAAAAAAGGAAACCTTTTAGGAGGCTTCTGACACTTGCAGAGAGGACCAAGGTGGCATTAGACACCATTATCTGCTGAGAGACCTTCACTGATGAGGAACTTAGATAAGAAAGTAGACACTGAAAGGTTACCCTAAAGGGCTGTTGCCATCATCTTAACATGTTTTACTGGCAAATAAGTAACTGTATTTACCATTCACTCATTAAAATGAACTTTTTTAACATAACTTATCCAATTAGTAGCAAATAAAATTGTTCAAGACGTGTTGTTATCACTATTACAAAAATACTTTTTACCAATATAATAAACACACAATGGCCACAATCACTACTTGAAGCATTAAAAGCCAAGCTGAAAACAAAGACTTGTGATTGATAAATAGCACTTTAATGGAATTACCTAAGAATACAGTACTAACATTTGTGGCCACGTTTCATACTAAAAAGATGAAGTAGCTTCTATGCTTTCTATAAGTAAGAAATACACTGGGAAAGGCTTTGCACTGCATATTCTGAGCTGAAACAGGCAGCTTCTGGCCAGTGCTGCAGTGGATGACTTTATTTCCTTAGCCTGCATGGTTAAAAAGTGCCTCCAAATACAATTTACAGAATGGAACTTCATTTGTGTAAGATTTTCAATTTCATCAACTAGATGAAGGAAATCTTTTTGCTGCCTTTATTTTTTTAGGCATCCCAAAGGGATGCCAACAGAGGCACCCACATCTGAGTGACCCGAGTCAGCTCTGCAGAAGCAGCTTTTCTCCTCCTCACACAGCACTGAGCTCTGCTGCTGGCTCCTGCTGAGGGGCACGAGACCCCTGGAAACACAGAGACAGCCACACTGTGCTTCCAACAAACCAAAGCTGAAGAGCTTCAGCAGATAGTGGTCCAAGTGCTCCTGCTCTGACAAAAAAAAAAAAAAAAAAAAAGAAAAAAAGCTAGTAAAACCTATAAAGATTAATGTCTGTTGGAAAAATAAAAGTAGAGGAAATTGGATGAATCCCCTTCCTCAAAAGACCCAACTTTGATCCTTAAAATCTTTCCGTGAGTTCAAATTAACTACAAGTAATCACTATTCACCACTGCAGCCTTTTCTTTACCCTCACTTAAGGTTTTGATCTCATTCTTACCCAGCTAATTTCATTCTGCTTAAATATTACAGATGGCTTTGATAAAGTCATCCTGTGCTGCTCGATTTTACAGGTTTGCTTTCAATAGCACTACTCGATAGAGCTGCTGACTTCAAGCCCCATTTGCAAAGTAGGATGTATAGGTCACTTTAGCTGTGAAGAAACTATATTGCTAAAAAATAGGAAGGTTTCCTGATCAGTTTATTACATCTGTAATTATCCAAAGACAATCCAATTATGTCAGGAAAAAAAAAAGACAAATTGTCTTGATTGACATTAAATAGCTCCAACCAGAAAGTCTTCATTTACACCCTGACTGGACTGCAAAAATTCACCATATTTTTATGGTCCTGTATTTAACCAAGTATGAACAAACCTTTAGGAAAGAAGCCATTAAAATGCAATTATATATTTGTCCATTAATGCTGTTGTGCAGCCTCTCTCTATAGCAAGTACAGAGGTTTAACACAGACACAGAGAGAACCAGAACCTGAGAGACACAGCCAGCTGCTTTCTGAGCTCCGTGGACTATGGAGACAATATTGTGTGAGGAAAAGGGACTTACACCTCCAAGGGATTTTGTCAGTGCTCATTGAGTCACTGTTATCATGGCAGTGTCAAGTCAAACACGGTGATTACAAATTGGAGGCAGGATAAAATAATGATAAGATAATCCCACTGCTTGGCTCTTACAGAGCCAAAACTTGGTTATCACAGAGGTTTTTCCAGAACAAGGACTGTGAAAAATGCAAACCACAGAAAAGTAAATGCTACGAATAAATAATATATAAATATCTATATTCCAACTCTGTATATGCACCTTTCACCAACCCACTGTAAGTGCCTTTATTTCAGAGCTACAACTGACAACACTAGTAATAAATCCAATAAGCTGGACTCCATTCCATCAGCCAGTGGATGTGACAGTAATTGTCTTTCTCAAGAGGCAATTCCAGGCCAAACAGAACTCCTAACTTCCAGAAAATAATAATGAAGAACAAGATTACACATTATTGAATCGAATGACAAAATATCAGTTGACTTCAGGAAGAATAAGGAAGCCTCCTAAAGGCAAAAGACCAAGGTTCCAAGTTTGAGAGTAGTATCTGTATTTGTGTTCTTCATTTGTCACTCCCTTATAAATGTAACTGAGAAAGGGGGACTTTCTTCTTCTGAACTTACACAATTTCCATAGCATCAGTCAGGAATGGTGAAGTATCATCAGGGATATCAAGGGGATGGTAGTTTACACAAGCTAAAAAATTCAAGCACAGTCTTTTTGCAATAAAGTGGTTCTTCCAAAATGAAGACAAAGGTCTGAATGCAATACAACTGTGTCACACCACCACAAATAAAAACACATCAATACAATACACACTTCTAGAGTAGCAGCTGTGCTAACATGTTAAACAGTTAAACAGTGATGTTATTTAAACAACCACTGGCTTCATCTGGAGGTTATTACTAAGCACTGAGCATACAGAAATGTATCTGAACTGTGCTGCATCTCACTTTTTTATGTTGAGAGTGTAAAGTCTGCCATCAGCTATTAATAGTATTTTATTTTCTTTGAGTCTGTATGAAATTGAGAGCATGCAAAACCAGCCTATGAAAATGCCATTCCCCTATGGAGGAAGAAAGTCTGAATGTAATTGAAGAGCACCTTGATTATTTCCAAAGTGCTACTGTACCCAGGAATTCTGCTCTGTTGAATGCAGTACAGGAGTTTATATGGCAGAGATTTTGATAATAGAATGTTCAGCAAACAACTTCTGACTTCTCACCTTGAATTTAATCAGTTATTTTTCCAGAAAAATCTTTGGGAACATCATACATGAGAAGGATAGTCTTTCTAGCACCTCTTCAAAAAGTAATTTAAAGATGGAATATGTCTTGAAAGCAGTATCTAAAGGTATGCTTGGAAATACCTACCATGTGTTTAATTTTTTTCTGTTTCATTTCTGGAGTGTGGCAACAGATACTGAAACTATAAAAGTAATTGATTCTTCAGCACTAAGTGTTTTTTCTCTGCGTATAATGCATTCAGCTGATGTGCTTATGTCATAGAGATAGATGCCAGGGTAAGCAACTGATAAAGCACACAATCAATTTGTTGGCCTGAATATTTCAGGTGAAAGAGTCATAGTAAAAATCTCAATAGTAGTGCCATTAAAGATCATTATAAAGATATTATTTCCTTCCTCAAACATGTGAGCCAAGCGCAAAAGAGGAAAAATCCCTCCTTTTGATTGCACAAAGATGTCTGTATCAGAGCCTTCTCATTTGTATTTGGGTTCAGTTTTTACTCTAATTGCAGTAGCCCAGATTGTAAATCACAGTTCTAGGTGAAAATGCAAGCAAGTTTATTTTTATATAATACATATAATGCAAATATTGTCAATGCTGAAATAAATTTTGTTGTTGTTATTGTTCTGTCAGCTTGTGAAGTATCATCAGCTACACCCATCTGACAATGCTCTGCTGAAGGGAAAATAGGAATCAGGAAGATACAACATTATAATCTCATCCTGGATGTCTGACTACTATGAAAAGAAGCATTTTCCAGCTACTTGTGGAAGTTGTAATGTTAAAAATATGAGAAAAACATGACATTATGTTGCTACTTTGCTAAGTACAAACAATGATGTTCAGCCTCTTTGTGTTCCCAGTCAACTCTTGGTGTGATGCTAAGAGATACCGAGATATCAGTAAAAAAAAATAAGAGGATCTTCTTCCAACTGTCACAGTAAATTTGGATTAAATGCTATCTGCCCAGCAAGCAGATTTTGCAACACCAACACCTCTGAAAGACCCTGAATGTTTAACTTTTTGGAAAATGTCTGCTGAAGGAAATACACAGGACAGAGAGTACAAAGGAGTAGACATTCCAAGCTCTTGGGAGATGCTGGATGTGTTAAGTACCTTCAGACTGCAGCAAGCCACTCACTTTCATGCAGAATAAGGTCAATAGGTAGATCTGCAGCTAATTAGGCTTGTTATGAAAGCATCAGCTTGTCGTGTGAATAAATCATCTGCACTCTGCATGTGCAATGGCACCTGCTCTGAGCATTCCATGGGAGCTGGGCTGACAGGGCAGCTCTGAGACACCACTGCCAGGCCAAGTCCCCTCTAGTCTGCTTCTGGCTGCCTCAGGTGTCAACTGTGAATGGGAAGAATAGATCTGGAATTACAATTTTTTTCAAGGTCACCACTGGTCTTATGATCACAGGCAACCCATCACATTATAAAAGCAGAGTGTAACCAGCTGGCATTTTCCAATTAGATGTTGGAATAATATCCAAGGATGTTAGGAAAGGAGCAGGCTACAGCTGAGATTGCATCCATGGCCCTGACACAGGCTCTGTGTCACGAGGTTGGAAAAACCTCTCAGAGATTGAACACATCTTCAGGGCTTTCTCCTAACCATCAGAAGTGCACAGATCCATCCACAAGCTCAAAACAGACTTTATACTCTTTTTAATGTCCTCTGATTGACATTTTCCTCTCTGCATTTACTCTGAATGAAGGATTTCAGCCTCCCCAGCTTTAGTCCTTACATGAGTGAGAAGTAAATACACTCCTATTTGGATGTGAGAACAGTGGGGAGATCTTATTTCAGTGACACTTCAGGAAGATGTGTATCTGAAGCCAAATCAGCATAAGGCAAATGGATTTTTTTTAGTACTCTGAAGTGGCTCCTTTGCTTTTTCACCCCACATACACTTACCCACCCGCTGCTCTCACTAGTATCTCACTGCTATCTGCTTCACTTTCAATATTGAGTTCCTTTAACATAAGCTAAATTGGGAACTATTTGATGTCTCCTGAATTAGCTACTTCTAACAGGAACATCATCCTGAAAGAAGTCCAGCCACTCGGGAAACTCTGTCAAATGCAGCAGACATCAAAGAGAAAATGCTTCTGCCATCCTCTGCTCAGCTCAGCCAGAAGCATTCACCCACCCAGGCTTCACTTTCTAAAGCTCTGGCTATTCCAGCATCAGCAAGCTGCAAGTACAGCAAAGGCAGAAGGATTTCCTGCTTTCTGCAGAGCTCTTTGGGAAGCCAAGAGCCCCTGGGGACACCACAGGGCAGCCGGGAGCACAGCGGCTGTGGCAGCAGTGGCCAGGGTTGCACCAGAGATGCTGCAGGCAGGGTTGTCTCTTCTGCATGACTCTGGCACACAGGTGAGCAACCACCCACATCCAGCACATAGAGAAGTAAGCACTGACTGGCCACCAAGGACTTTTTACCTTGCCTTCACACTGTATAGTGATGGGCACAGGCAGCCAAGGCAGCTGAGATAAATTCAGGTACTGTGGTTCCTCCCACCCTCCAAGGAGCGCCCCGAACAC
This sequence comes from Ceyx melanurus, assembly GCA_024611195.1. Lineage (NCBI taxonomy): Eukaryota > Metazoa > Chordata > Aves > Coraciiformes > Alcedinidae > Ceyx > Ceyx melanurus. The sequence goes on along the minus strand of JANHGL010010798.1, from coordinate 137,859 downwards.
CTTCTCATGCAGTTTCTCCATTCCTCTGCTCTGCTTTCAGACAATAAATAGCCTATCTTGACATCTCTCTGATTAGTACTTACACCTCCATGCTGCTTGCAGTTTCACCAGCCCAGACTGCCTTCATTATCTGAAGCAGCAATGGCCTCTACTAATCCTGTCAAGAAGTTGGTCCAGACTGGTAATCTGGGAGCAATAATCTTCCAGCAGTTTGTGGCTGACATGAGCAAAACCCATGACTTGAACAAAGAAAAACATCGAACAGACTGAAGTGTTTCTAAGAAGCTGCAGGAAGAACATGAGATAAGGAGGCTAGACATCAGTGTACAGGAAAGATAAAGTGATTAAGGGAAGGGTACTCAGGAGTAATGGAACATATTCTTTTTTCTCACTGGGTAGTAATTCCAGGTGGTCTCTGAGATTTCTTGGCATGACAAATCTCACACTGCTACCACTGCTACTTGCCATTCCCATTTGGTTATTTATCAGTTTCACTGTCAAAAGACAAAAATGTCTTCAGCAAAAGCAGATGGTCTCAGCCCTAATGCATGAAATAACTCATCAGCCTAATATCTGACATACCCCATCTTGCAAAGTTGCATGGCTGCAAGAAGATTTACATGGTTAAAAATTAGAATTATCCAGCTCTTTCTTTTTCTGCAGTAATCTTGATGTGCATGTCTATGTGAAACAAGAGAATGTCATTCTTTTGAGTATAACAGGCAAAAAAATCCTTTACTATTTAATTGTAATGGTGTCTGCGTATGCAAGAAAAACAGAAAAACAAGTTTTCTTTCTGTAACTAATACTAGACCTGTCAAGAATAGCACTTGATGTCAGGATTTGGAAGTTGTGGACGAAATGACAGACCAGCAGAGTGAATCTGATAACAGATTAATGAGATCTGCTCTGTGTAGTCATAAAAGTACTTAAAATAAGAAACAAGGAAATGGGAAAAAAACAAGAGAAATGACAGTGGAGAGAAAGGAGCTGCTTTCTGAGCCTTCTGTTCTGATCACAGAAAAAATGTGATGCAGAAATGTGTAGAGAAACTGCAGATGATGTTCATCAAGGGCCAAGGGAGTGAACTGGAATACCCTTTGAATACATGTTTTTACCTCACACACTACTGAGCTACGACCTTTGTTATGGGATATTTGGAGCACTCACTACTTGTTTGGGCTGCCACTAATGAAAGGCAGCTCTATATCCAGCACTTTAAAAGCTAGCAGTATGTGCAGTTAGAGAAAGCAGCAGCTCAGCTATGCAATCCATTGTGCACTTTCTTCATCTGCCAACCAGCTGAAGAGGGATCCCCATCTGGCAGGTAATCCAGCTCTAAGTTACATTTCTTGGTTTAACAAGCCCATTCTGACTCAGAACAATGACAGAGACTCTGTGACTGTTCTTCTCTTGGTATTCCCTCTCCAGTTGTCATTAACTCCCATTCCCATGGTGTGCCAGAGCTGTGTGTGTGCTGCAATGCACCCAGTAGCACCAAAGACCAATGCCAGCCCTTACTTGCTCACTGTACATTTATACTGCCTGTTTACCTGCTGGCATTCAACTCTCAGCATGAGGATTACTCAGAAAGGCAAGAGAATGAATAAATGAATGTTGGCCTTTCCAGGGTAATCAACACTTCTTTACAACTCTATTCCTGAGCTTAACAGCAATGAACAGGTCCACAGGACATCTTAGTGCCTCATCTCATTTTAATGTTTACAAGATACACTAATAAATTTGATCAGGATTCTACAGACTTGCCTCTAAAGGTTTATGTGATAGGAAAAGTATTCTCTCCTAAACTTATTTGCCTGAAATAATACATATATGATATATATCTGCCTCAAATGTATGGAAATATCATCTGTTTGATACCTGTAAGAATTACAGGAGTATTTCCCTTGCTGAAAACTCAGGAGACAGAAGAGCATTAATGCTTAAATTAAAGCTTAAACCCTCACTGGTCACAGTGCCAAACACATCCTTTCCAGCACCTAGTGCTTAACAAAAGCCAGGCTGTCCTTTCAGATATCACCCTGTTCCTCCAGCACTAAGGAACTGGACCAGGAGAATAAAACCCACTGCACCACCAGTGAAGCACCAGTAATGGATGTCACTGGAGTCAGGGTGAGGCCAGCAGCATGGAAAAATGAAGGTTTATAGTCCACCTGACAGCACTGATGTGTAGATAAAACATAATGGAATGTGTTCCATGCTCTTCAAAAACTTGGGAAATCCAGGCATGTGTCACTGATAAGAAACAGGCATGTGGAGCAGCAGCAGCATCATTAGTTAGAGAAATGCAGCCTCAGGTGAAAGAAGCAGTCATTAGCTTGAAGATATTTCAGGAGATGTTTTAGCACCCAGTTAATGCAAGTCTCACACATGCACCCCTGTGTCACCTTTAGCCCCACGGCACATCCAAAGTTGATCATAACTAAGCAGCAGGATGTGACCTGCTGCATTGAAGTGTTATGATAGAAATCCAAATGCAAATCTCATGTCTTGAATATAATACCTCGTGTCTATGAATGCCAAAGTACAAGGTAATAATATTAATTTATATAGATCAAAATAATAATAATAAAGAAAAAATCTTACAGTATTTCCCTACTTCAATTTTTAAAACCCAGTTTAATTTAGATTTTGGATAAGTTTTATGTTTTGTGAAGAAAATGCTAAGTATTCTGGGGAAATTATGTAAATTTCATTTTATGTAAAACAATCCATCAACTTTTAAAGGCATTTAATTCAAGAACATTAGGACTTCTTTTCTTCCTGGGATCTCAGTCACAAAACTTCTGTCATTTCTGAAGAATTACTTCAGTATTTGTCAACTCAGCCTAAATGTGGAAATGAAAAGGGATAACTCACAAGACAAAATGTCCAGCAACAAGAAAACAGAATGTGGTGGGAGGTTCAGCATGTTACTGTTTAGACAATCTAGATGGTACTAGACCGTGGAAATGCAAGAATTAAAGTCCTAAAATCAAGAGGGATGATGTTTGGAAGTCCTTACCACTTCTAGTCAATTCTAGGTATTTTTATCAGTAATTTTCCTGGTCAAGAGTCTTAATTTTAAAACAAATAATAGCAATTCTGATCAATGAAATACCAAAAAGTAGCTTTATAGTGGCACAGTGAAGGCAACTGAAATATTGTTGCATTTCAAGTTCAAGTATAGGAAATAAAATACACCTACATAGTGAGACTCTTGGTAGATTCTTATTTGTTGCCATTGTTGTTCTTCACATAAAAATGGCCTTGGCTGTAAACTTAAATTTAAAAAAGTGAAAGAAACAGCACATTTGCTGCTGTCTTGCATTTCGTTCTGGTTTATTTATGGATTTTTTTTTTTAACCTCACAAGTTTAATGGAATTTTTACTGTGACTTTATAGCTGTGTGATTTATAATACATCAAACAAGTCAAATCAATCAGCAAAGGCTTAAAAATCAGCACAGGTTGATGTGGCTCCTTTAAAACAAATCATTACAGCTGTTACAACTCAAACATACATAACAAGCATTGACCACTAATGCAAGTTATTTTAAAATCTCATTTTCTTGGTAAAAAATGCTGCCCTTTGTATATAACTTTTTCACGATCTAATAAAACCATCTGCAGAACTACAACACAAGACATAGTTCTTCCTTTTAAAGCTCTTTAAATATTCTATCCCATTCTTTTAAGGGAGACCTATCCATACTTGCACTGGCATGGAAAATTTTACCAGCTTTTTAATTGGCACATTTCTATCATTAAGCTTTAGTAGTTATTCCTATTATGCTATAATCACATACAGATTAAACATTCTAGTTAAGTCAGTAGATGTCTTTTACCTTATTGAAACATCTAAATTATAGGCAGTCAGAGGCAGTGTAACTGTGACCAGAAAACAATCTGAGATCAGATTTTGCAGGTAACAGTTAAAGAAGTCACAATCTTGTAAAGACTTAGAAGGGAGACTTTAAAAGTCCAGCTGCCACACACAAGATGAGCAATCCCATTGCTCCTTCCTGTATTTTCCAACCCCCTTCTGCCTCTGGTTTCCATGCACCAGGAACATCAGAAACCACAAGATGCTGTTCCAGTTTGGGAGGAGCAGCTGCAGAACCCTGAGGGAGGTGCCCTCTGCAGAGGTGTTTGGTGCAGTCTGGCAGCCAGAGCCAGCAGGACTCTTCAGGGAAGCAGGGCAAGCCAGTTACTGGGAGAGGCTCTTTTATCTGACAGAGAAACTCAGCAGAAAGAGAGGGGGGGGTGTGTATACCCTGTGTATGGGAAAGGCAGTTTTAACAGGAAGAAAAAGCAGCAGATCTTTTTGTAGCTGAAGGGTATGGATATGGGGCTTTGGAAGTTCTCAGGTGTATTAACACTTATTTTCTATTAGGATCAATAGTCCAATAAATGTTAGTTTTAATTTGTCATATTTAACTTTCTCTTAAGCCAGAACTACATTTTGATTATAATCAATTTAACACAATCACCCAATTAAAACTCTCGATATGAATAACCTATATAATGATGAATATTTAATGTATGTCCTTGGAAGTGTCCCAACAACCAGCTAAGGTAAGGGAGAGCTAATGGCACTATGCAGCAAATAGGAAAAAGAACTATTCTTGTTCTAGTCCCAGTCCATTCAGCACAACAAATTCACTTTACAACCCATTACAACAAAGAAAACCAGTGACAATTCCTCTAGAAGATTCCTCCTCCTGTTCTAAGCAGAACATTAATTCACGGCACCCAGGAGAACTCCATTAATCTTCATACAAAATTACAACATATCCTTACATTCTTCTTTTTGTTATCAGTCCAAGGGATTTGTAAATTGGTGGTTAATGTTATTCCCCAATTATGTGAAGAGTCTGGGAATTACAGTGTCACCCAGACACAGTTATGAACAAGTCAGGCTCAATCTATGTTTTGTTGCAGTGATCAGTGCTCAGCAGCACTCCCAACAGCTACAGCAGAACCATTCATAGACTCTGGATCTACAGGTAGGACAGAGGTTTTATCGTAATCATAATTTACTATTTAAGAATAATTTACTATTTAACAATAGAAAGTTTGGTTTTCTTGTATTTTATTTTCTGTTACTGAAAGTCCTGAAGCTGATGTGGGTTTTGTTCATAATTTCATTATTTTCCCTTCAGAAGCAGTATTTTGACAGCACATGTTGATTCTTTAGTTCCTGTCAGATCCTTATTCTCTACTTTCCTGAAGATATGTGCCCTGCAGGTATGTTTACTCAGAGTGTTTGTTTCTGGAAAGTGCTAAGGACCAGCCGAATGTGTGTGGAAAGAGATCAGTGCACTCCTGAAATCAGCACCACAGTGCGTGGTGGTGTCACTGGGAAACTGACACTTAGAGCCCCCCTAGAGTGTCAGTCACACCTGACCATACCCCTAGAATTCATGTTAACATCATTATTTTCTCTCAAGCAATACTTAGAAGCCATAGATACAGAAAATGATCCTCCTGTTCTTGGAATGTCACTGGAAATTACAAAGTACCTGAAATTCATTGGTTTAAAACATGAAGCTGTTGCAATTATGGAACAGCCACCTCTTTAACACCCAGTTCTAGTCACTTCTTCCCAACACACACTGAGTTATTCCAGTCTCACTGATTTTTTTCTGAGATGCTATTAAATTTTCTATTAACATGAATTTTAAAACTTTACTAGGGAATGCCTAAGTTCCTTTTTAAGGAAATTTTTTTTATAAAGCTTTTTTTCTACTCCAGGTAGATGCAAAAAACACACAGAACATGGACATTGTCTCCAGTTTTGTTTCATCCATCATACTGTCTCTAGGGTTTAGAAGGGATTTGACATTAATTCATTTTCCCTGGGATTCCAGTGCTGACAGTTACAACCCCGGTTTCACTGCAATTTGTACCTGAAATTCCTTCCTAGGAATAAAATTCAGTAACAAAGAGTTAAATCAATGTTTTCTTAGAAATAGAAGATAGGACGAGAAAGAAATCACTTATTGCTGACTGTAAGAAGAAAAAGCTGAAGGGTGCTCACATGAGAACTGCTGGCGTTGTGTTTTGGCAGAGAATTCATCAATCCATTCCTGATCTGGTCACATCTGAAGGAGCTCATGTGAAGGGCTGCACACTTATGTGGCTTCCAACACTCACCCACCACAGATATTACTTTTTTTATTATTATTCTAAAGATATTCTGTTTACCAGTGACAAAGTGCTGAAATAATAACCAAGTTCTTGCATTAGATTTTGAAAGACTTTTCTCTCCTGTGTGATAACATGAATGCACCCCCATAATAGAGGCAACAGAGGTAACAGACTGTGGAGGAGAGGAGGAGATTCCTGCAAGCAGGAACACTGATAAAAAATTGGGCATCAAAGAAGCTGGGATTGAAAGTTGTTAAGAGGTGCAAATGGTCAGGGCTCTGGTGATGGGGATCTCAGTGTATGTCTGATATATTCTATACACTGACTGTCTGAATTCACTTGTAAAAGAGCAAAAAGGGGCTAAAATTCTCTTTCTTTATTCCTTTCTAGGAAGTTTTCACGACATAATTACATTGTAAGTGCTCGTGAATGTGCCAAACTGTGATGGAAGCAAACTGAATAGACAGAAGGATTAGCACCTAGTTATATGAATGCAAATGGAAGTCAAGAACTCTCTAATTTATTCCACCCTTAAAAAAAAAATAACCCAAATACAAAAACCCCGTATGAACAAAAATCCCCCCCATCATTCTAAGCATGTTGCATCATTTTCTTCTTTGCCTTTTTTCTCCCTTTCCACCTGAAATAATTATCCTTTTTAATGAATTTTCAGGGATTAATTTACTAATTTTAAGAGCTTTGCAAACCACAGGTTATCAATCCTATTGTTGACTAAACACTAGGGGCTGCTAAAATCGTTTTATGTCACAATTCTTTATAAGTATCTGATGTCTTGCAAGTAGTGCTGCTGCACACCCTTCATCAGTGCTGCAGAAGCCTCCTTTTTCAGAGACACTTCTGCCTACTTGTGAATCCATCAATATTCTCAATGTCTCTTCTCACCCCTGATAACCACTATCAGGCACTGTCATGTTCAGTGCTGCTCTTAGTTTTTCATTTTTTAGGTCATGCACCACTGCTGAGTCCCTTTGTTAAGGTATTTGTGCTTTTATTGCTTGGAGTCCATCACCTCAGCAACTATACACAGACACTGGGGAGGGAAAATAAGTATACAAACATCAGGGATTTATTAATAGCTTGCTTTAGCACATTTTCACCAAATATTCTTCTTTCAGATGGTTTTTAAGAGTGGATAATAAAAGTAAGATGAAATGTACCATGAACTCTAAATCCATTCAGCTAATTTTCTGAGAGTTTTGGGTTATTTTTTTTCATTTAGCAGGGTGAAGTCAAACCCTGAGTTAAATGATGGCTAATAATTAAGAGGCTCAAGCAAGATAAAGTATTTAGAATGTATAGAATTCTCCTGGAAGAAGTGGTGGCTGTTTCCTGCTGCATACTTATGTTCTTTCTCATTACTAAAAGACAAGCACAGAGAATCTTCAGGTATGCTGAGGATCCTATGGGCAGGTAGGTAATTGGACAGTGAATTCCACACCACATGAGGAATTAACTCGGCATGAAAGACATTCTTCCTGAGCTGCTTGTGATAGTGTAGCAGAGGAACCAAATAGAAACAAAAATCAGAAGTATTTTGTGTCACTGGAACCAAGGTATGCTGCTGGAAAGAGCCAAAAGGTGAGGTCTAACAATAATAATTGCACCAGTCACCCCTGCATCATGTAAGTGAATACAGATACACAAACACACATGCTCAACTGCCTTAAGAAAATAGGAATTAACCTTGATTTAGCTCTGTCAAATATCTTCAAATACAAGAAAATACATTTGCTCCCACAGGAGAAATCCTAACATTCCCTTAGGAAGATGAAGCTTGTGAAGTCACCTGAGGCAGTTTTACACATGGCTTCCTACTATTCAGTCTCTACAGTTCAATCCTTTCCTTGTGGCTTTATTCCTTTAATTCATTCTCCTGACTTGTCCTTATGGCAATCTATAACAGATCACAAGCACTTATCAAGCTTCTCAGGCAAAGTCTACTTGGGAAGAGGCAACGATTGGATTTCATCAACCTGTCATTTAATTTTGTAATTCCCTGTCATTATTTTCACATTTGGTATTTGAAAGAGTCTTAGGAACATATCCTCCCTTCTTCAGAAATGCACACCTCCTGTTTAGGATGCTATCACAAAGGTCCTTTCAAAATCCTCAGCAAACATGTCCAAATCCTTAGGAAAGGATTATGTGCCTAAAATCTGCTCTGCTATCAGCTGTGACTTGGGTATACCCTGAAATCACAAGAGCCACAAGCCCGTAAGTGTACATCTTTGTGCACTTTATCCTGTGCTGAAGCCAACTGGTCAGAAGTGGGATGGATGGACTTGCCTGGGCCTGTGTGAGCCAGAGGCTGCCTGTGAGAAAACTGGCAGCTAGACACAAGCCACAAGACACTGCCACATCAACTCAGCTGCAGGCTGCACACTGATCCCTTCAAAATGGAGTAAGAAAAAATAAGATAAATCATCTTGGAGTTGCATATACATGTGGATTCCACACACCTGACTGGTCTTTAGATAAATATTCCATATTATCTGACTCAAGGAAACACATTCCTGTTTTCATTGGTTACATTTGTTTTCTATTAAGCCCATAGGCTCCTGGGTGTGCCTAGCTTTGTTTTCAATGAGAGGACAGAGGGCTCTGGTGCCCTGATCTCAAGATGATTTACAGGTAGTGAGGATAATGTTATAATAATACACCCCTCAGATTCTCATGTTGCCTTCTTTCAGGTCCTAATGCATAACAGAACATGCTTTATGGCTCTGATCAAAAGCTCATCTAGTTGCAGGGTAATATCCAGTGGCTGCAGGTGAGCTTGACATTTCAAGCATATCTCATATTTGTCTTTGTTTAGAATAAGGAAGCAGCAACTATCGAACCAGAAATCCACCCATTAGTGAAACTGGGCCAAAACAGATACTTAAAATAAAATGTATTTATTGTTGTAACGTTTTCAATGGGAGGAATTTAATTATTCGTGCCCATCAGAAAACTAGCCCAGTTCAACACCTGCAGTCTCCAGTTTTTACCACAGTTTACTGGTGACAGAGAAGTAAAATACCTCTGCTTGTGAAATACTCATATACTTGAGATGCCTAATAAAAATGCAGGTGTATTATCTCCATGTTACTTATCTTGAAAGGAGGATGATGTTGAGACAATAAACTATTTAAAAATAAATCTCTTTCTGACAATCCACAAAACAATGGGAAATGTATTCATCTCCATGTGCCTGCCTTACTGGCAGTAAAAACTAATAGACAACAGAGTCATCAGAATTATTTTGTCACAATTCCACAGAGGTTTAGCTAATTCTTTTCAAGTCCATTTTATTAGGAGAAAAAAAAAATTAAGTCAAATCCTGATTTAGTAAGTGGTGGATTTGAATAAATTACTCTTGTTCTGTGTTCATTGAACTTTAGATGAATTGTTCTACAATCCATTGCCAAGCAACTCAAATCTATCCTTAGAAAGTTCAACAACGTACTTCTAGTAAATTGGTAGGTTGAACAAACAGTTTACTAAGAACTTCACTCTTCCTAAATTAAGATTTACAAGAGTTTTCTTCACTAATTCCATCAATCACCTATAAAGAGCAGCTTATGCTTAATAAATTAAGTACTGAAAGACTGAAATGAAGTTTCCCCAAAGCCTTCTCTTGTCCAGGCTGAACCCCAACTCTCTCAGATGATTTTTGTGGCATCCTCTGGACCTGCCTGAACAGGTTCAGGTCATTCTTGTGCTGAGGACCCCAGAGCTGTATTATCAGCACGTCCCAGGTTTATTATCTTGCACCTTTGACCCACCAGAGCAAGAGCGTGAATAAACGCTGCACTCTGAGAACATCTGCATGAACAGGATGACAAAATGTCCAGGAATTTAAAGTACTGAAGAAAACAGTTTGCTAAAATAAGGTTTTTGAATTTGTTTTTTTAAGACAACATTTGGGAAATTCATTTTATTATTTATATGGGAACAATCTTCCTAACTCTCTAAGAGAAACGAGGTGTAGGAGCCTTCCAGCTGTACATGTATTAAATGATTACAGGCTGATTTACTGAAAGTTTTCATATTTTGTCTCACAGTTTGGGTAATATGCAAATTTTATCCTAGTGCAGAAGTTTTCAATCCCTATCTCCTACTGCTTTAAATTATGATCTTCACATTTTGTAAAACTTATTTTCTGGTTTTGACTGCCAGGCTTGCAAGGGAGTACGTCAGGAAATAACAATCCTTCAGCTCTTCACACTAACAGATTCCTACATAGAAGAATAATGTGAAAATTCCAGTTGAATCAGTTCTCTTAACTCTAGATTTTAAAAAGCTAAACAGCTGAAGTCATTCCACATTACTTTTGGTAACTACAGGATTACAGAGGGGTAAAAAGTTCAAGCTCAATCCACTGGACCCGCTCCTCTCTGTGAAAATAGCCAATTTAGAGCTATTATGAGAAAATAACTTTCATTAAGCTTTCATCATTTGTAGTCTACTACATACCATCTCAGCTTTCTAAAATGTCAACATCTAAAAGTATCATTATTCTTCATTATGCTGGAGGGAAAAAAATAGATCAAATGGAAACAAAGAACTATCACTTCCCTTTCAGATAAGCAGAGAACGCCAAGTATAATTCCACAGCAAAAATGAGGATCTAATGCTTTAGCACTTACACTTACTCCACCTATTTATAATAATAGAAGCAAGAGACATTCACATGTAAAAAATGTATATACTTGATTGCATCTCTCTCCTGTCATCGTTCATGTGAACCTTATTAGGCCTTCATTTTGTTCTGGTCAAGGACTGTATCATCCTTTATCACCCAGGACTACTCAGGAGCTGTTTATAAAAGCTCTGGATATCCCAGTGTGACAAACATACCCAGTTTGTAGCGCTTTGGGCCCTGATTTACAAAGGCAGATGGCTAAACCTGTGACTTCCAGAAAGGCTCCAAATGGTAGGCTCTAACATTCAGTGTATCATTGGAAACCACAAGGAAATGTAGTCATGAAAGCCAAAAATCAACACCTGCTTAACACGCCTGGGGGCTGAGCTGCAGGTTGGTAAAGATGGGAATGCTAAATGAACCAAGAGAGAGGAGGAGGCTGCTCTCAACACAAACCAGAGCAGGCAAGTTAAGCTAGAACTGCACTGTGGGTGCTGCCTGTACAAGCACTGCCTTCAGTGAAATCTCATACAAGCAGAGATTCACTAATTATGACCAAAAAGACCCTATTCCCTCAAAAATCTTCCAGCAGCTTCTGAAATGGACTCTGACACGATCTCACAATGCACAGGAATTTAGAGAGAAGGCAATCCCCACTATTTTATCCACTTTTTAAAATGCTGTCTCCAAATAATCAATACATAACATTTTCCTGAGTAGGGAGAATGAGAGAAGACTGGAGTTTTTCTTTCTATTAGCCAGTGAAATAATTGAAACCTCTCCAAAGATCTTAAAGGATCTATTAATTGAGTTTATATGAAATTTTATTTTAAGTACATCCATTGAGAATTAACCAAATAGAGGATATTTGGTTGTTACTTTAAGTGATATACATAAGCTTTACAAGTATTCTAGATGCCTGTAATGGAGCTCCCTGAAAATACAGCCTCTTGGAAAATTTTCCACAAGAAATCTGCTATTAAGCTTTAATGCTGTTTGATGCAAGAAGACTTAATTAGGGTATTAAAGATCTGTCTGGTGCAAAGATCATTTCAAATTTCAAACTTTAAGTCTTCCTCAAACTCTGTAACTAATACCTCTATTTAGGAGAACCTCAGGATTATGCCAATTGGATGTCTGTTTTGTAAAGCCAATGGAAATGTTTAAATATTCACTTAAGTGCCAAACACAAATTCAGGCTGATCTATCCAGGAAATGTATTTCCTAAACCTGTTGCACTTGAGTTATCCTGGAGATGTAAATCCCAGCCCAGGGGTGCAGCTGCCTGTGACCCAAGGCTCAGCTTTGATGCAGCAAAGCCGGGTGCCCTTGGCTCGGGTTACTGAGAAGAAATTGCTATGTTGTTAGAAAGCAAGGGTGAGAAAATAAGCTAGAGTCAAGAAAAGAAGAATAAAGCCAGAGTGAGATGGTAATAGCTACTAGCTCAAGGATATAAGTAGTAAAACACTTACATGAAAAGGTATAAAATCTGAAGGGGAGAAGGAGGACAAAAGGATAACCGACGTGGAAGATGGCAGCTGGGTACCATTGCACTTTAGGAGCAGAAGTGTCCAACCTTCCCCAGCCCAGCTGCTGCCTGCCTGCCCAGTAAAGCCTCCCACCCTGTGGTGCGGGACTGGTGACCATATTAACAATCTACTGGCTAGTTACCCCTAGTTAGCTCTTCTATGTGTCTATTAACCAATATATACATACTTGTAAACTGAGAATATTCTGCTTGCAGACTCTCTTTTTATGAAAGTTGCCTAAAGAAAACCAAGCCAAGGCTGCAGACAATCAACATGTATTTTTTCATCCCTTCCTTTTAAAACATTTCTTACAACGTCTTTGGTTCCATATGAGATTATTCTACCAAGAGGGTGAATCAAATTAAGGTCACAGACAAAGACACATAACCATGAAGTGTGAATGATGCCAACAGGCTGGATCTCTCTCTGAGAGCTACACAGGGCTGCATGAGATGCTGGAAGATTTTGCCCTTTAACTTGAGCTCAGTCTGTTCCTTCAAGCTCAACATATCATCAGTTCAGTGTATATACTTGCTACTACTCATTAATGTATTCCTACATATTTAATAGGAAATAGCTTGAGTATTTACAGTGGCTGGGTATCTACAAGGTTATCTGAGATAATTCCCTGACTGGATATTAGATTTTCTTTTTGTCTTTGGTGTTTAAAAATGTGAGAAAAATTTTACATGTGCTAATTGTAGCTGAGCTAGACTCCTGCAAAGGTGAGAAGATGCAAACTAAATCTGCACATGCAGAAATGGCTTAGCCTATATAAGAAACACATATTCAAAGAATCAAATATTAAACTGCTTCAGTACAGGAAAAAAAAAGGAAAAAATATAAATGTTCTCAGGCAGTAGATCCACAACAACTAAAGTCCTATCTAAAATATCTGAAATATTCATTATTGTTGACTATCAAGGACACTCATAAAACTGCAAACTGAAAAGTCTGGAATGGTTCAAATAATTTGTTTCACTTCATGATCTGAAAAGCTCATTTTCTATAAAACTCAATATTCTCATCCATGTGGCTAGAAAAATAGAACTTCTGGGCAATCTGGAAACACAGCACATCTACAAGAGTATTCTTATGAGTGTCAAGAGGCAGCACCTTGGGCTTTCCATCTCTTTTACATCCCATGCAACAGAACTCTTGCCACCTCCTTCAGCATGCAGCCAAGCAGCAAGGCAATGACTGACTTTGCAAAGCCTGCAAGCTTTGCCAAGGTGGCTACTTGTTTCCTTCCCAACATCAGCTATTAGATCCAGATTTATTCTTTTGATTTTGCTCTTTGTTTTGGTTTGGTTTGTTTTGCTATAGAACAGTTGCATTTAAATGGTCTTTCAAAGACCATAACTCTAACTTTAGATGTAGCACACACAGAAAAATGGAATAAGCACTATGGGTTTTGACACTGCCACCTGCATATATGAGATGTTTTGCAGCTTTGTGAGAAAAGCAGCAGTACCTGATAGAGCAGATTAGCATTAGTCTTGTCCTCTAACTGCAGCTCCACTTTCTCCTACATCATTCCAGAGAATCTGTCACAGAAAAAAAAGCCTCTAGCACTGACCCATGCTGGACTCCTTTACTGCACAAGTCTCCTTTACTGTACAAGTAGTTCCTGTTTGATTGCATTTTGCCAACAAATTTAACAAAGATCTACAAGCACTCTTAAGAATGAGAAGCCCAGGTGCTAAGGACTTGTTTCCAACACAAACCACCTTCCAGCTGATCATTTATTTACAAGAGATAACATTTCTTTATAGAGACCATCACGGAGATGCTGAGATAGTGAGAATAAGGTGGCTCCAACAGTGTTGCATCCCAAGGAGAGGTCCAGGAGCATTGCTAAGGACAGTGATTAAAGTTCTCTCACAACCCTGCTGCCATGAACACACAAATAATCCTGCACATGGACAGACTCTCATAAATGGTGTCTTAAGACGTCAGCAGGCTGCAGTGCATAGTTCTGGTGACACCAGAGAATAGATTCACAGTTAAAAATAGAGATTGGTATTGAAAATATCAAAATGCACGCAGATAAATAACACACATTTTTATCTAAAAGCTACCTGCACTAAGGTGCTAAATCTTAACCTGTTCAAGTTTCAAACTAATTTATCACTCTCTGTGCATCAGCATAATTCCTCTGTTCCCTGTTCACTTACAAGTTCTGATGTCAGTGAGGTATGTTTTAATCACTAGTTACAGAAATAGCTGCTAAGTAAATGCAGCCACCAAATCTGTGCTTTGATCTGTTTTCCTAGATCACAATTACTTGGCTCCTCAGTGTTTTTCAGCACAACTGAATTCCCTGGGAGCATTAGGAACAATTGTTACAGTCTTTAAAAGCACTTTGAAGTCTGGAGAACTCCAGTAAGGATATGGCTGGAGTTAATGAAAAGTTTCTAGATGTAGCACTAAGAGCAAGGATATTTTTGAGATTCACAAACGCCTTCCTGCAAACAGCTACTTACAGATAAAGATGTGGAAAAACAAAACAACTCTTAGCAATTTATCCTATGAAATTGAGAATAAAAGTAGCTTTCTGAGAGTACTTTGTATTTCAGCTTTAATAGGCTAAAGGACAGGGAATGACAAAAGGGAATACTTGTTAAGTGAATCCTAAGAACTCCTCTGCTTCTGGTAAACTCATTTTCTTTTAAACAAGAAGAAACAGAAAATGAGAAACAGAAATGGATAAAGAAAAAAACCTGTAGTGATCTTGCTGTTGCAATAATCCTTTATGATAATTTAAGAGATAATAAAAAGAATGAAAACTGTATTAAAAACTTGTAGTCCTGAAGTAAGGTAATCACCCCTCTGTTTTGTATTGATAAGGATTAAACTTGCATCCTGTTGGGAGCTCTGAAAGTAGTTCAGTGTTAAACTGGTGATAGTTACACTCATTTTATGGCAGGAAAGGCAAAACTCCTCGTGCATTGCTTATTCCAGAGCAAATCAGAATTTCTCTTGCAAAGTTACATACAATTCACAATCTGGGTAGATAACGTTCCAAGAAAACAAATAAAAATGGTAAATTTTGAGCATTTTTTTAAGCTAAGGAATGCAGAAATTATATTTTCTCTTTGCCTGCTTTTGTAATTTCCTCCAACTTTGGGCATGGGGGAGGAAAGCATGTGTTAGAAAGAAAGAAAAACCACTGTAAGCAAAACTAGAAAGAGAAAAGCAAGGACAATGGCAGCCAGCTTGGGTGCAATTACCTCTTTTATCAGTGCAGAAGCAGCCCTGGCAGGCTGCAGCAGTGAGAGCTACAGTGCTGGGCCCACCAGTCACCTGTGCCACCCTGCTACCAAAGCTGCTGTATTTCTCTCATGAAACCCCAGCTGAGCTTCACTGCGTCTGTGTGAGATCTCCCCATGCTCATCTGGTGCTAACTTCCAGTGTTATTGATGAGATTCCCTGCCCTATCCTTTTGTCAGAGATGACCCTGTGAAATATCTTCAGCTGTTGAAAAAGTCAGGCCCCAGAAGGGCTAAATCCTACCCTGAAAGAAGAGGAACTGATTTAGCACCACGGCTCACTTGCTGATACAATCATTCTGTACAACTGAAGACCAGAGAAAAACTTCCCTTAATGATCTTAAAGCTCTTCCTTTTTTTTTTTTTTCCCCTTCAATATTCCTACCATATGCTAAAAAGGGTAAAGAGGTTTTCCTGCAATATACTGCAATGTAATTTTTGTAAAAGAGTCCAGCTTGCTTAAATACTACAGGTAATGTGCTATGTCCTTCAAAAATCTATATGGAATGTTAGTTGTGAGATATCAAAGAAAAAAAAAAATATATCAAGCATCATCAAGTTAACAGCTGGTAAATTCAGCATAATATAAATTCCCAGCTAGACTTAAGCTCTGGAATTTCTCTGCCACATAGCATTGTTGATAGCATGTTTTACATGAGTTGAAGTGATAAAAAAACCCCAAAACATGGGGAACTTTAATACAAAATACCATCTGTTGGTTGGGAGATAATAGAGTTGGAAGCTGAGGGGAAAATCTATTGTGGGGTTCATCCCCAGTTGGTCACTGTTAGGGTCAGTATGCTAATACATTCTAAATTATGTGCTAAATCTACCATAAATATT
Organism: Ceyx melanurus; assembly: GCA_024611195.1. Classification (NCBI taxonomy): domain Eukaryota; kingdom Metazoa; phylum Chordata; class Aves; order Coraciiformes; family Alcedinidae; genus Ceyx; species Ceyx melanurus. The sequence continues at coordinate 121,415 of JANHGL010010798.1, read as the reverse complement.
TTAAGTATCAAGTTTAATTTTAATGAATTCTGAAACTACACACATACAGCAAGTTGAAAGTGCTGTACAACCACCAACTTTGCTGAACAACCTCCAAAGAAGGAATTACACCCCTAGACCCAGGATACTACAGATATACATAAGTTTTCAATTTGCAAACATCCAACTTCATCTAGGTAGTGCAGTGCTACAGAAAAGCCTGAAGAATCCAAACACCAGGTATGCCACACCAGAAAAATGTTTGCATACACTTCATGGACTATGAGTAGGGTGCAGGTATCAGAAATCCAGGAACAGAAAAATATTAAGTGTACTTTTTAATTTAACAAGTCTTGGGTTTATGTATCACAGATGATTTAAAACATCCCCTGTGGGGCTACTGCATGATACAGCCTGTGGAGTTTTGTCCTTGCTGTTGAGAACCTGGGTGGGGAGGAAAACCTGCAGCAAACTGGTGCACTGGGCTGCATCATCCCACTCAAGATTTTTGTTCTGACTAAAAATTACAATTTTCTTTACACATCAGTGCTACCAATTATCTTGCTATGCATTGTGTTGACAACAATGCTCAACCTCCTGTTCAGTCGTGACCCAGGAAATGTTTTATCTTGAAACACAAAGGAGACCAAGAGAGTCAGTGTTCACTTCAGCTGCCTGCTACTCTCTGCTGCTCAGATGAGCAGTCAGCAGTGCTGCAAACACAGTCCTGCTCTAATATTCTGAGGAAAACACTCACAGAAGACAGGAGCAACAGCAAGATGCACAGGAGTTGGCCGTTCAGGGAAGAATAGGTGAGTATCAGAAAGACTGAGGTTTTTGGGGGGTTTATTTGAAAGATGCAGCCTCAAGTTTAGCTCCCAGGTGTCACTCTGCCACTGTTTTGTTGATTCCAATTCCAACCTGGCACTCTGTGCAGGACCATTCATCAGCAAGGGCAGAGCTTCTGCATTTGTTTAGTTCTTTGTGTTTCAACGAAGAGCATTAATTACTAAATTCTCTAACCAATTCATTTAATCAAATGCAATCTGATCTCTGATCACTGAACACATAATCAGCCTCACACTTCTGTCTACTTGAGAAATATTGATTTTGTCTATCAACCCAAACAGAGGTCCAGGTGATGCACACAATAATTACCACAGCTAATGCAATTAATGCATGTGAACTGATTACTATAATTAGGAAGCGTTTGTTTGTATTAAAAGGAAAAGTAAAGTCAATTGCCTTATAGGTTTTAAGGCACAGCAACTGCAGCAACAAAGATCAGAAAAAGACACTGCAGTTGTAAATATACAGTCCTGTATTAAATTATATGAAGAACACTATTCTCCTCCCCAAAATATTATTTTTTAAATAAATACTAAAATACTGTTAGGTATAAAATGCCAAAGAAATAGAAGGAAATTGTATCTCTCTAGCTTTCCTAAAAATGCTGTTGAATAAGGTATCTTTCTAAAATGCTGACAGAAATAACTTTCCTCTTCTATTCCAAGAGATTCTACTCTGTAAATCACTTCTCCCATATATTCTGTTTTAATGTCTTGGATAAACCCCAAACATCTTCAATTGTACTACACCTTGCTTTTTCTACAGAATCATTTGATATTTTTTAGATGTTATTACTGAAGCATCAGCACCAAGAATCTGACTTAGGAAATGTTATACACCATATTTTACTAAGAATAGAACTGGACATAAACCAGATTTCCTTGGTACATGCTCCCACATATGCCCAGAAGATAAAGCAGTGTCCCAGACGAGTTTTATACACAGTATTTCATAATTCCATACCATTTATCAAACAACAAGCTTAGCAGAGAGCTGTGAAAAATGGCAACAGTAAGAGAGGTTTTATTACACTATGCATTGCTCATTCTGCAGGCAGGAACACTCCCACAATCAGAGTGCTGCAAACTGCCCTCAATCACCAACTACCTGACTTGGCAAAATGACAGATAGCTCCATTGGGCTGAAAAATTTGCTTGTTACTTGGATGTATTCTGTAGCATGCCCGGGGTTTATAGTAACCAATCCACTTTTTGGCACCCAGGAAGAAAGTCTACTGTTATATTAAGCTGGTCGTGTTCAAGATATTTTTGAGTGAGAGAGAGAGGGACACAAAAAAAAGATTAAATCTGTGTTAGAGCTTGATCTGGGAAGTGATGACAACACACTTTCCTTTCTCCCACCATATCTTTATCTGGTGAGCTTATAAGTCAGCTGGAGAATAGCCTTTGTTTTGCTTGCTTTGCATGTCTATAGTGTCTGATATAATTAAACACTTATTCAGAGCTTCTCAATGCTGCCATAATACTGATAATATACAATCATAAATAAATTATCATGAATAAAAAAAAAATTACATTGAAATAGGAACTGAAAACCAGTTCACGGAGTTTTTTTCCAACTGTGCCACTAAGAGTGTTTTCATGGACAGCATAAAACTGAATGATAGGACTGTGTGCTTCCAAACAACTGAGCTGATGCAGTCCCTGAATTTTTAATGGTCATTTCTATGTGATTAGCAGTGAACCTTAGGAAAAAAACAATGAAATATTAACATGCTTCTAACATTATTAGAGAATCACTACATGTTTCCAAATAACTAAAGATATTGACTGAATAATACAGCAAGGACATAAATCTAGGAGCTTAGACTTTTTCTTGGACTTCACAGCCTAAGAAGTTCTATACAGGACTGCAACCAAAGATTTATTTTTCCCAGAAAAGTTGCATTTAGAATCAGGACATTTTCTACTTTCTTTACTATTTCTGTATATTTATCAGAAAGAGAACAAGGACAAAAGAATATAAAGTGTGAAGATTTTACCCGAGTTTAGGTGCTGTTTTTCACCCTCAAGGAACTTTATATCCATTGCAATTTCTGTAAAGAATATAGAGGTAATTCTTAAAGAAGAGTGATTGTTGGTCTGCTCACTCATAGCACTACTGCTTCAGATAAAGTTACATTATCACTTCCATTATAGTCCTTCATTTCTAAATGTATATACAATAAAGGAAAATCATATCTTCCTTTTTTTCCTTTTTCCTCTGTACAAAAGGTAAGACGTGTGATCTTACAGGAAAACCTGTTTTATTTAAATGTAAAGGTAATAAACCTGAAGGAGAAAGGGAAAATGTAGAGAATAAAAAAAGCAGAAAAATGTCCAGATACTAAATGCAAATATTCTGGGGGGAAAAAAAAAAAAAGAGTTTTCTAAGAAACTGTATTTGCTGTGTCTGTTCAGTACAGCTGGTACAGGCATAGAAAGAAAGGAGTAAAGAAGAAAAGTCACTTTTATTTTACAACTTAAATGCTAGAAAATAAAGTGTACATATTAAAACCTAACACAGCACTCCAAGGGGAATTACACACGTGTGCCACAGCCCTCTTGTCAAAGGAATATAAACAAAACTAATTAGCTGAGCTATGTTCATTGTAAATTTTGTCAGGAAGTCATTAAAGCTGTTTTCCAAATAATACATTCAGATCTACGGAAAACTCAGCTCTCCTGATTCATTATCATTAAAATTGACAGGGCTGCATGTTTGGGATACTCATTACCTTTAATGAATGCACAGATCTGAAATGCTGAATTACATATGCTGCACTGCAAGGTATCCCTTCCCTCTCCAGTGGCAACTTCCATCCACATCCAGCTGCTCGACAATGCAAAAGCACCAGCCACCACCACTCCAAATGCATGTCCACACAACTCCAGGAATTCCTAAGCTTTGTTCCATTTTCTAGTGTTTCTCTTTGCAGAGGCATATAAAGCACGTGCCTGACTACAGGCCAACTCAAAAACTAGTCTCATAAACTACAGAATGAGTAAATTATGAGAGACAATAGTTGCATGAAAAGTTAATCTGTGTTTCCAGAGGAAGATGTTTAGCAGTGTATCTTCATGTTTAGCATGTATCTTCACTGTGCTCTGATTAACAAGCTATCTGACCCCCTATCTAACCACAGTGCCTGCATGGGCTCACTGCTCTCACAAAATCAAACCCAAACATAAGCCCATTCTTCTCTCAATTTCTGCCTTAAACAGTATACTTCCTCAGAGAATCAAATCAGAAGTGATATATATACACTGCAATCCTCTAACTGGGGTCTGTATCCCTCCCTATGGTTGGGTATTTAAATAAAATGGGAAAGGGAGTCACTTCTTCAAGTAAGAAGATGCATTTTCCCCAGCTGCCACATACCTACAAGGTTGGTTCAGCAGAAGTAACAAATGATCTCCTTAAGGCTACCCATTTATTTACAGAACACATTCCCATCTCCCAGCCTTTTTAGAGGAAGCCTCCTAAAAGTCGCTTTCCTGCAATAATATTCACTAAGCCATGCTGATTCAGTGAGCATTTTACAGGCAAGCATATATTTCTCTCTCTCCAAAATGCCAAAATTTCTGCCACAGGTGGGACAAAACTCAATTCCTTTTTTTATTGTCATGAAAGCAGCACTATTCGTAGTCTTGATTTGAGCACTTGCAGCTGCCCAGCCGTGCCTCCGGCTCTTACATTTGCCAACAAAGGGAAAAGTGCTATTTGTTCCACCCTTCAACTGATGGAAATCTCACAGGGGCATTTTCCTCTATGTTCTTCTTTCATCTACCTGTTGGTAATTTTTCAATTCACATTTTCCCAGTCTTTCTGCTTTATTGAATTTACCATATTAAAAATAGGAACCCACTAATAAAAATTAAAATACAAGTTTTGGATTTGAAAATGTTCAAGAGTACAGAGGATCAAAAAAAGCTTCAGAGTTCTTTGAATTAATGTTTATTTAACCATTAGTGGATTATCAAGTTAGAAACAACTCCTTACAAATGCCTACCAGCACACAGTACAATGTCATTCCAAGAAGTTATGAAATTCATCCTTGCATCTTTGTACAGAAGAAAAATGTGAACAGACACAAATATATTAAATAGAACAGCTCTGAGCTGTCTTTTGAATTTCCTAGATCACGTCAAGATTCCTTTCTTCATCTGTTTTTTCCCCCATCATAGTTTTAAATCCGCTTTGGTTTATTTCCAGATTAAATATTTTTATAAAAAATCTCACCATCTGCAACTCTCATCTCCAAAAAGGAAGCTAAATATGTTTGCAAAAGCAGGATTACTCGTGAGGATTTGGAAAGGAATTGAATACATAGAAAAATAGGGAGAGATGTACTCACCTCTTCCAGAAAAAAAACACCCCAAAGTTTGATTTCATTTTCTTGTTTATTGAACTCAAATCTATTTTTAACTGGGGAGATTAGAAACTGATTTTCAGCACCACAAGAACTGCTGGTTTTGCTCTGAAAAGGATGAGTTCTATCACCAGGGTGACCGAGTATGAAAGACCAAATGAAATATTATGGAAAGAAGGGGAAAATACTTTTTCCATTGACATTTATTTTTATGTAGAAGTTAAGGGATGACTTGTCTCAAGCCTGCCCAGACTGTCAACTTAAAAACCAGGGAAGAGAGGAATCTCAGCAAAAGATCAGCTGCTATTCCTCCTCCCCTGAAGTCAAAGTAGCAAAGCCCAGCATGGAGGGGAGTAGAGCTTAAAACTTGACCCTGGGTAGGTGAGTCCTGTAAAGGTGACACTTGCAAGCAGGGTGGCAGTGGTGGAGATCTCCAGTGAGATCAGGAGGGCTGGGCAAGGAAGGCAGGAGGAATTGTTCACTTGCACAGGCATCCTTGGTACACCCTAGTGAGTGTTCAGCACAGCCCTACATGAGCTCCACAGAACTGCCTAGACTGGCAAAGACCATGAAGATCATGCAGTCCAGTCACTAACCTAAGACTGACAAGTCCTCACCATCCCCCTTTTCAGGAAGCATCCCCCAGGAGGAGTGGACAGTGGACAGGACACACTGCAGAGCCTGCCAGCATTTAGCTGTGGCTGCCTAACCAATGAGGAAGAATATAAACAACATGCCTTAGATTTGCATAGACTCGTGAGGGTTATTCCCTGCTTAGGGTTCAGGTTTCCACATATAGACTTTTTATCCCTCCCAGTTAAAGAGGAAAAAAAATAATCCACTGGCAGATCAGGAAACCTAAGTAAGGTTGATTATACTGGGCTGCCAATAAAAAGAAATGTATGATTTGTACTTTAAAACATTGACAAAAGGATGCTGCCTAGAAGCAGCTGGTGGAAATGGCTGCACTTCTCTTGGCTAGAAAGGCCTTGGAAGTGACCCACAGAGCAGCTCCCAGCAGCACAGAGCAGGACACAGGCTCTCCCTGCTGCTAACTAATGCTGCAAGCACAGGCTGGTGCACAAACTGCCTCTCCTGACTAGTGCAAACTCATCTAACCTCACAAAAGGCTCCCCATTAAACCTTCACAGGTTACATAGCCACAAAGTATCTTGCCTTGTGAGACTAACATAATCTTCTTTATTAAGCTCAACCTAAGACTAGGTAGGACTACCTATGGCAATTGGCTTGATACATACCCCAGTAGCAGGAAAACTGCTTTACAAGTTAAAGATGGGATTTAATCCAATCCTTTTTACTGCAAATCCAACAGTTTTTGGTTTTCATAAAAATCTATCAAACACCTATATATTAAAAAAAGTCTCCCAAAATAATTTAAAAGCTCATGTATGACATTGTGAGGTCAAAAATCTTGAGTCATTAGGTTCAGGAATATGATGGGACTTCCATTAACACATTCAACCCCTATTAAGGGCTTAAGTGTCTCCACTAAACCAAAACAAAATACCCTATAAATAAGAAAGGCTCATCTGACATCTGCTCACTTTCAAAATTCAGCAAATGAAAACTCAGAATAGCAGAAAAATTTGCTTAAAAGGATAGTGCATCAACTCTTGCACGCAAACTACACACTTAAGATTAGGTCAGATGTTTTACAGAAGAAACAGCTGTGTTATGAGATAAAATATAAAATATATTTTATATAATTATATATAATATATATAAAATATATAAAATATTCTGCTATCTCAACTAACATGAACATTTTATCTTCTAGACTAAAATCGTTATCCTTAGAACTAACAAATCCTCTTGGTCTGACCTCTTCATCTTCCACTTTAAAACCCTGCTGACCTGGGGAAAAGTGAAAGCTCAGTGACTTATTTTAGTCCAAGTGCTCCATTTCAATCCCTCCCCTTTTCCCAGACTCTCCAGTTTACAGACTACCTCCTTTAAAAGCAGAAGTTACATGTCCTTCCCAACTTCACAAGTGTCCAAGAACAACCAAGTGAGTTAGTCTAATTGAATTATTTTGTTTTTTCTGAAGTATGCTAAGTTGCAAGCCTTTGTTTTGCTATCATAACCTCGGGCTACAGTAAATGAATTCTCTGCTACCTTTGAAGGGAGAGATGAAGTAAAATTCCCCAAGTGCAAAATCAAACAGAAAAGAAAGCCTCTTCTGGTTTGCTTGAAATATACATCTTGTCCTGCTGTTCCTTTAATGTTTTCTTTTATGATATGAATCAGTGAAGGGCAGGTAGAGGGTTTTTCTCCTCCAACAACTACCAGTTTATTACAAAAGCATATTGATGACTGCAAACCATTGTAACTCACATTAATCCACTTGTTTACGTCAGATCAATCCACTTATTTATGTGTCAGATCAGACAAGTGCAGGTTTTCTGCTTTGGCATCCCACACTCTCCTAACAATTTAACACACTTTTGAGCACTGCTCTGAAGCAAGAGCCTCCTGTGGTTAGTTTGTTGATACTGGATTCTTTTTTTTTCTTCTTTCTTTTTTCAGCTCTGCAGCCTGACTGGCATTCAGTTGAAACTAATGAAGAGTGATTTTTAAATTGCCAATGTGTCATTATTTAAGACGAACCCTTAAAAACAAAGCAGGTCTCTGCACTTAGTCACTCATTTCCCAGCTCACAACTTGCACCACTTCAGCTGCCTTGACATGAGACAACATTTGCAGCTGCCCACGGGCTTCCAGAGAGTTCCTCCTCACATCCAACTACATCTCAGCAATGAAACTGTTCTTTTCAATAGGAGTGACTTTCTAATCAATTCTGAACACCCCTGTCCTCCAAAAACCTCCACTACCCATCTGGAAAAAAGAAGAATAAATAGTCCTTTAGGGATACCTGGTCATTTACAAGCTAAGAGGTCATCACTCATTAAGAAATAAGTATTTGAAAACTTGGGATCAGACTCTATTTTTCTGTTGTTTAATTAAGAAGAATCCTTTTGTGCTCCTGTTCAGAACAAATGTCAGTGTTTACACTTGCTGATTTCTGTGTGAGTGCCATGGACCTGAAGCTGGCAGCAATGTTTACTACAGCGCAGAGCCACCACGTCCAGTGTCATTACTGGTAGAAAATTCACCAGTACACCAAGTGGGAAATGGTTCCTAAGCACTGGTCTGTAGCACCATTAAAGATGTGCTGTGCTGTCTGGGCTGGATGGCAAATGCCAGTCAAGGAGGGCACAGCTCTTCTGTACTAGAAAACCTCTTATCCCCAAGCTTATGGCTTGGAGATGCTCAGGCTGCAAAAACAGCACTGTGTAGCGTTTACCAGAAATTTCAGTAAAATAAAAATTTTATTTTCCCTCTCCTCAGTCCTACTACATTAATTGAAACTGTGAGTGTGTTTCTACGTCTCAATAAGAACAGAAGTTCTCAGCTGAAAGCTGCTTTAAGAAAATACTGGGGACAAAAAGACCCCCTCCCTAGAAAATGACAGAATACTGCATGGAAAATCTATACCTCTCAGTAAACTTGTCAGCTTTGAGTCTGAGAAAAGTTGTCAAGGCAAGGAATGCTTTCTGCAGTAAAAAGACAGTGACAAATATTTAAACCTGAACATTAATGCTGATTTACCTATCACAACTGTGATATTAAGAGCAAGAGCTGTGGGCTGCTGTGAGATGTAGCTGGATTATTTTAAACCAACTGACAGTCCAAGTAGGTAACAGGCAACCACCCAGTAGATGCATTCACTTCTCCAACCATGAAGTTTTCCATGTGCTAATGAACACAATTAGAAGGTCTCCCCAAAGCCAGTGATCATTAATTAGGGGAAAAATTGAAATTCCACCTATATATATCCAAGTGGAACCTTACACGACGTGACAAAAACTCGCAGGGAGTTAAGCTGAAGGTCTGCATAGCTCAGCCAGGGGTGTTCCAGGGTATTTCTTTGCTTGGAAAGGGGGCAAGGTACCCACCCCAGAGCTCTGCAACTCAGCCTTGGAGAGATGGGTGGTTGCATTTTACACTCCAGACAGCAGTAAAAATAGTCAGCAGTGCTTTTATCTCAAAAAAAGCATTTTTTTTTTCTGTCACAAGGAGTATCTTCTGATTTTACAGTCTGTCTAATACTCAAAATCTCAATATATTGTTTTTAAATTGGACGTGGAAGCTTAGAGCTGCTATACCTAGAAGTAAATTCAATTAAATGCTCTTTTTTGCATACTTAGAGCAAAGCTTTGAAAATTCCCATTCTGTTTTGAGCTCAGTGTCTGACATTATATTCAAAAACCTGCTGGAGACAATGAAGTTTGCTGTAAGAATATATTTAATGAGCCATAAAATACAGCAGTATTCAGCACTATTTAAACTTATTTTTAGTAGTTTTTCTAAATTTTGGGTTTTTGCTAGTTGAATGGTTTGCCACCTGTAGAACAGGAAAGGCAGACTGCTAATAAAAAATGAGTTCTGTACACTTCTTCTAACTAGTGATGGTGCAACCATTTAAAGTTTCCTGATAGAAAAGTAAATTATGCTGGTTAATATAGCTTGATATACACTAATTGAGATAATTTGCATTGCTGATTTTGCTCAACTAAGCTTTTATTAAGATCTTGACATTTCTATTAATAAATAAGCTGTTTGCAGGAACTTTGATGACTTGATGTCAATCCACAAATAAGAGGGCCAATCTGTCAACTACTTTGAGAATAGTTATTCAATATTATGTTTCTGGACATTGAAGAATGCAAATCTTCACTTAGGATGTCTGCTTTCTGCAGACAGAAAGTATCAATAATTAATAAACATGTATTAAGTTTTTTCCTTTAGACCAGTCACATTTTAGCTATTTTTGAGCTTATTTTTTGAGTTATTGTAGTCTGTACTACAATAAACACATTCACTTTGAAATCACTAGTAAAATTACTACTCACATTTGGTTGGGTTTATTCAAACAACCATTCTCAGTCAAAACTCTTCCCTTCTTTACCTACAAACAGCAACACCTCACTAGTACTCACAGCTAAGCTGACGGGAAACACAGCCCACACTTCAAACTCTGAATCAACCTTTCAGCCCCCAGAGCATCTGCCCTGAGACAATGTTCAGGTTGGCCAGACCTGAGACAATTTTACCATTATCTTTGAAAAAGTCTGACACAATAGGAAAGATGTTCCTAATATATTTGTCTATGAATGTATTAACTAGCAGAAAATCCTGATTAGCCAATTTAACTTGTTTGCACAATAGTGAGTTTGGTAGAGCTCCGTGGCTATTTGGAGAGGTCCCTTAGTGGAGAAACAGCAGTTTAAATAGCTCTGCATTCTCACACACAGCAACTCCCTGCTCATGCTTCCTCACAGCCACCACTTCTCTTTTCCTCCAGGATAAAAAGCAATTATCATTTATTTCCCAGCTTTTTTCATTAGCCAGTGCTGAGCACAACCACACACACACAATCGCAGAGGTACAAAGATTTGTGTGCTGTCAGTTCCCAGCCCATCTCATTAGTGCACACTGTGATTTGATTCTATACATGTTGATTTTAAGAAATGAATTTATTTGGGTTTTACGTTCATTCCATTTTTCAGATCTATAGCAGGACTGTGACAGAATATCCCCAAAGCCTAGTTCTTCAGGAGACAAACACACTTGTACTTATCTTTATGGTGATGTGAAAACCCTTGAAGGGGGATGGATGTTCACATGCCTTCTGGCAAAATCAACAACTTTCACACTCAGGAAAGAAAATAGTGCCCGTGTGCTTCAACAGTTTGTGGGAAGGAAGAATGATTACAAATAAATAACATAGAAAGATTTCCCCACACCTCTGATTATTGTGGATGACTTCTGCAGACGACCAAGGTGATGAGCTTTCAATTGATCACTGCCTGTAAATTCAGACCTCAAAAGTCTGTTTATAGTGTATGTGACAACTGGATCACAAGTACCTGGGATTTCCCCTCCAGCATAAATAATGACAGCTACATTTGAGTGAAAGGATCACTGAGAAGCAAGAGGTTAAAAACAGGACAAGAAAAATACAGACAAACTACAAAGGAGCTTTGCTATCAGATATATAGATATATATATATCAGATATATATATTCAGACTTGAATAAAGTATGAAAACTCCCTCCCAACCTCAGCTGCTGTTGGCTCAGTAAGTGTAAGAACAGCAGATCTACAGCTTGCCAAGCTCAAGTGTCACTGCTTGGATGTGTTCAATCTAGCCTGGTTTAAACAGTCCTCATCTGCTGTCTTGCTGACCCCTGAACAAAGATGGATGGTGGAATCTCCACTTTTTTTCTCTGAAATACATGAGTTTTTTTCAAGTAATGGGTTGGCACCAGTTGTCACCTTTTTAGTTCAAAAAGAATGAAGAGCTGGATAAAAGTAGAAAATCCATTTGACCATCCACCTATGAAGGGAGAGGTTAATGCTGGTCTGTTAAGGGTAAATAAGCCATGGATATCTAACCAGGGATTAAAAAGGTCTTCATAAATTTGAGGTAATTTCCTTGGAACAGTTACTGGTTTTCATTACTCTCCATTGGTCAACTTTGCCTATATTTAGTGGTGACTAGGACCACTACCTGTAAACCTTGCAAAGTTTGAGGTGTGTCAATTCTGTGCAGGAAAATTTCAGATTGGCAGTCATGGTATCAATAGAAACTTTCTAAATATACTGAGAAAAATAAGAATATTGTCAATCATATATTTGAGCATGGGGGTTTGTTATTATTTTCTTAATATTTACCTTGTCTCGGATATATCAGAAATGTTTTCATCTCGGAGATGGGTACATACTAAAGATGAAACTGTACAAAGACTTCCTCTCCCTGCCTGGAGAAAAATAATACTGACAGATATTGGTACTATCAGTACAATTGCTGTCCTGCTGTTTTAATCTGTTTGCAACAGGATTGTCACACCGTAGTCCATGGAAAATAGCTTCTGTAGTTTGCTGACTTACAAATGTTTTTTGTTCTAGGTGGTTTTGTTGTTCCTGTGTTTTAAAGCTTGAGGGTCAGTTGCAGGAAATTCAGCAGACATATAGAAAGAACATAAAGCACAGATGACTAGTCCCTATTCCTGCCCAGACAGTGAGAAAGATGCATTCTGACTACTGAAATAGGCTGTGTTGAAACAAACATCTCCAGGAGTGAGAGAAACTCTCTGAAGGAGTGTCATCATTTATCTGCTGTTATGTCTACACAAGTCCTTCTATGACTATATAAAAGAAGCATGTGTTGCACTCAGTAAATTCTCTTAAGTCAAAATTAAACCCTCGTATCACTGAGCTCTTTATAATACTCTCTAGCATATGTGGCAGTAAAGACATTGATTTAGTGTATGTAAGAGAGATTATGATCCTTAATTGTCCTATTGGCATTCTGATTTCAAATCTGAGATGTATATACTTTAAAGCAAGAAGAAATGCAGTTATTTCTCACTTCAAGTCAGACACTTGAAATACATGTCAAGTGACAACCCAACATTCCCCTTCAATTCATCGAGTTGTCAGGTAATATCAATCTAAATATTAAAGACACCTTTACTCCTCGACCACAGTCTGTAGCTGTAATTTTCTGGCAGTTAAGCATGAAACACCATCTACAGCACTAACAGATACTTCAATACAGTCTGGGAGCTTGGTTCCACTTACCAAAAAAATATGTAAGGTACTTCAAAAAGCCCAGAGACAGCTTAATCAAAGAGAGGGGATGCTTTCTGTACCAGGGACAGCTAACAAACTATGCTGCTGCTGTCACACTTGACTTTGGGGTGTGTGACAGAAAACTATTCAACTGTGTGGCACACAGAAGGCAAATATCTCCTGCTTACTATGACTTCTCTGTACTGGAGTAAGAGAACTTAGGGGGGATCAAGTAAAAATAACAAGTAACGTGAAAAAAAAACCAGGTTTGGTGTCAAATGTGGGATGGGGATGAGAAATACAGTTATTCAAATCATAGAACCATTACTGCTTACACGGCATAACTAATGGTGACAAACAAAATCACTTAAATGAAGAAAATACCTCCTAGTTGTGTATCATGCTATCACACATTACAAATAAATTCTAAAAAGCTATTTTACAGTAAAGGAATGTTAAGAGCTTGAACACCTCCAGGGTTAGTGACTCCACCACCTCCCTGGGCAGCCTGTTCCAGCACCTAATTACTCTTTGAGCAAAGGAATTCTTACTAATATCCAGTTGAAACATCCCCGTGCAACTTCAAGGCATTTCTTTAGTCTGCTACTTGAGAGAAGAGGCTGCACCCACCTCACTACAACCTCCTTTCAGGTATCTGTAGAGCACAAGAAGATTTCTACCCAGAGTGTAGAGCACATGTGCCTATGTCCTGAAGCACCAGCTTCTCCAGGAGGATGCTGTGGCAGGCAGCATTCCTTCTCCACTGCATCCCACTCCACAACAGGGCTGGGGGTTCTTTGTCCTCATCTAGCTGCATTCTAGACAAAATGAAGTCTCTGTATTTTCTGGCTACAAGAAAAGAAGTATATAGGTGCTAAATTTATATTATTGTACAGTCCAAAATGCTGCTTTGTGTGAACAACCTTTTATTCTTCCTTCGAAGATGTTTCCCCTGATTTAACGGTGTATTGTACATTCTCCTGAGTAAATTGCATATTCCCTTGTTCAGAGATAAACCAATTGTGCCACAGGCAATCAGCTTTGGAAAACAAATGGTTGAACAAGGCAGCTCCTTTCATCAAAAAGCATCTTCAGTTATCAAACATTATTTCAGGGCCCATCACATATTGAAAATCCCTCCTGCTCTGAAAGCTTGGAATGACATGTCTCTGCACAGAGTTGGCAGAACAAAGGCATTCCTGGAGTCCAACAGCAACCCTCCCCCGGCTCAAAGGGACAGAGATGGTGGGAGGTGTAAGAGCAAATAATGGTCCCGAATTACAACGTGCAAGGAAATGCATTTGGGGTTTGTCTTCACTACCTGCCAATCTTCCCCTGCAGCTTTTCATATGTATATGTCAGGCCTCTCAAGCTACACACGTTGGAAAGCTGAAATCCAAGTGTGTTCAGAGCTGCTCTACCAACAGTTTGTGTGCTTTCTTCAGTGGGATTTTTTAATGCTGGACTGCTAATGTGTTAGATACCTTATGGAAAAAAACCTTTTTTTCTCTCTTTTGCTTTTTTCTCCTACTAAAAACAAACCCTTAGAAGTAAATTAATGAAGAACCAAATGGTAAAGCAGATTGGATTGTTGCTACCAAATGGTGTTGCAAACACAATCTAATTAGGTGATAAAATGGACCAACACTGACTGAGACTAAGCAAGCAATTAAGTGCTGTGTGTCCTAGAGTGGGAGAGGCATCCCTTCCACAGGACTGTAGTGTGAGACTTGCCATTTAGCTCTCCAGCAACTTGTGTATCTCAAGGGAAAAACAGAATGAATCAGAGTAGAGGATGGCTTCTTCAAATGGAAGTACCTTTGTTTTTATTCCAATTTTATGACAAGTCAAAAATACCCTCTAATGGATTGAAACTAACTCTCAGGAAATGGTTCACCTCTGTACAGTAGATGATTGCTCTGATCTTGGACATTAGCAGCACTTGCCCTTTTGCCACAAAGTTTTGCTTGGAGCCCTGGATATTTCCTACATAAAAGAGCTGAAAACCTTGCATATTGAAAAAAAAAGCAAACCCACAACATGATTTGTACAACTGAAATTTAGCTTCAGATGCCAAGATGGAAGCAGCATAATCTGTTTGATTTAGCAGGCAGCAATTCGAAGCATAAATTTATCAGCCATTTACTCTTTTTCAACTTCTTCAAAATAAGTCACACCTCAGACAGATTATTCACACTCTGGAACATACACAGATACACACTCACAAAAGAAAGGCAAGGAAAGGCATCCCTGCACAAAGGTACACCATGAGATACTAATGCTAGTAAATCTTGAGAGTGCTTTCACAGTACATCCTGAATAATACCTGCTCCCTTCATTTTCCCTATTGGATTTGAAACAGGCAATACCTAAACAAAATAGTCAATTACATTTACAGCTGATGATTGTTAACATCCATAATCCAGTCCTAGATAGTGAAATAAGTCTGGTTAAGAGCAGATCTAAAATCTCTAACTTTGCAAAGTACTTCATTGCTGATGAAGCTGCTAAATGCTCAGCCCTGGTGAATAAGACTGATAATTATTAGATGTATATATTAACATGGTAAAGTTAACAGCATTTCCCAATAAAACCAAGTACTCTCATGACAGTTTATTCAGCATTACCCATCTCATTTCCATAACTGCTATTTAATGTGCTCGACCAGGATTCTACACAAAACATCATCTAAGAAAGATGCTGAATTTCTACCATTACAGAGGTCCACTAGGTATTGATATACAAAATATATATGGAAGTATTTTCAAATGCCTTTGTGAGTTGATGATTCCATACTGACATTGATTCAACACCCACAAACACTAATAAGATATTATTTGATGCATTAATGTACTTTGGGGGTGTTGAAAAGTAATACGATTCTCATTTATTGCTGCACTAGGTGTGTTGCATAACTAGAAAACAATCTCCAATATTTCTGTTACCACTTTAGGGGAAATAAAAACAAAGAACAAGCTACAGAGAGACTCTGAGCAAGGGAACATATTTGAATACCACAAGAGAAACTTGAAAAAAGTTTCATTTCCTCTGCTTATAAGTGACAAACATCCTTCGTTAACTCAGCATTATGGAGATGTTTTTTCCTGCAGTGCTGCAGCACAGGTGTAAGGAAAGGAGGTATTTGGGCTTTAAAAAGCCTTCAGCTTTTGCATCACAGATTCAGGAATGAACTAGTGAATTCACAGGAGGTTGTATAGAAAACTGTAACCACCCAGAAGATCTATGGCTGTGTCTCTGAAAGCTGCCTAATTGATGGCAGGCAGGTAGCACTTTGACTTCCACAAACATAAAAAACTTACTGAACATTTATGAAAATCAGCAGTTCCTGTTAACACACCATTGAACATTTATATACATCACATGATTGAATATTTCCTCTGCTTTTCACTGAAGTAGACTAGTCACCAAGCATTTTATCTCTCAAATACTCAGCAGGTATCTCTACTAGTAGTTCAGCAATGAAATTAAATCTTCAAGGTCAAAATAAAACCCTTCTTAGTAATAATCCAAGTTAACTATTTATGGAAGATGTACGATTCAGACAAAAGGAAAAACAAGACAGAGGAAAGCACAATGAAAGAAAACATTTATCAAAGTTCTTGAGTTTTGTGATCCAAGGAAATTTAATTTTCTACATTTTATTTCTCATTTATAAGGGGAAAATTAAGTAAAAATTACATCAAGCCTTACATAGCAATTGTTCTATCTAGGAATCCACAATACCAGTGCCCCTCAGTTTGAAAGGACACATGAAAACTCTGTTACTCTCCAGTCTGCAGAACAAATACTAGTGGAATGTTTGTGCTCCTGTTAGAGTTGCCTTTCCTAGGGAAAACTATGGATCAGGAATATTTCAGAGAGTCTAGGCAGAGGTTCCAAAGTGGTAAATCATTTTTGCAGTATCTCTTATCCCACTGTGATGAGTTTCTATAGCTGTGGAGAGTGAGGAGAAAGAAGGTGGAGCTAGCATTGGTTTTTCAGAGCCATTAAAGTAGTGCTGGCCTTCAGCTGGCTCCTCAAGATCTACACCCAGCCTGAAAGTCTGAAAACAATAGTCTAATTTCCACTAAACAATAAAGCTGCTCCTTCCTAATATTTTACATCCTCTGTGCTAATTACAGGCTTCCAAATTAATTCTAAATGCATGTACATGGCAGAGTAAATCAGCTGGTGTTATACTTGAGAATTTTGAGTGTCACCATACTTACTCAAATCAGAGTTGGGACTTTAAAGGCTTTTCTCCTCAAGGGTTATAAATTGAAAGTGAAATTAATCACAATTTGTAAAATAAAACATCATACATTATTTTCCTTTACCATCTGCCTAGGCTGTTTTGAGGTTTTTTTCAACCAACCTGCAAAGATTAATGTTCTTCAGGGCAGTGTAAGTTGAAAATGATGATTCCAGCAGCAGAGCAGCCCTCTGCAGAAACACCCAACAGAGCAGCACAGCCACAGAACAGGGACAGACACAGCACTTGCAATGGGAAGGCTGGGAAGTGAAAACCACTCCTCTGATAAATAGCATTTCTACAGCCTCAGCAGCAGCACAGGAGCTTGACAAGAGACAGGTGTAGGTTTTGGTGCATTAAAATGCTGACATTTTTAGGCTCCCCTCTGTTGCTACACTGTTTTCTTAACAATGTCTTACTATTTCTAAATACTGATTTTCAAATCAGTGGGTCACATTTTTCTTTCTTCTGCAGTCATATAAAAAGATCTCAAAGCAAAAACTGGAGAACTTGTGCTATGATCATGAACTACTGAAAATCTGCCACATGACCTGCCTTTAGTAATATTCTGTACAGTAAAACCAACAGGCTTTAGAAAAGGAAGACAAACTTGCACTTTCTTTTCACCAATATCCAGACAATACAACCAACTTTTAAAAACTTAGCAAAGAATCAGTTTTTAGTGGATTCCACACATTAGACATTGGAAATTAGGAATACACTTAATTGATTCCTTCATTGCTACTTGTTATTTTGACTAGTGGACTTCAGAAAACAGAGCTGTTTAAGTTCTGCCCACGTGATTTAAAGCAGTGCAATCGGAAATCCTACTGATAATAAATTCAGAATAACTTATATCATTACCTTAAACCTCTTCTGAATACACACCAAAAAAATAATTTGTTATATCACAGCTATAGGCTCTGAATGGAGGAGATACTTCTCTCCAATTTACATCTTCCTATGTAAAAGCCACAGAGATGTAAACTAAGGTCCTTTTTAGGCTTATTTCTAAACAGAGGATAGTGACAGGGTTTCAAAGCAAATGAATGCCACACCTACAACTAAAAATAAATATATCACTACCAGTTAATCTGCAAAGGAGACTGCACAACTGCTTTAAAGACAGAACTGGACAATCATAGTCACTGCAAGAAGGAGAAAAACCCACTGGAAGGATCAGTGCCAAACTCCAAATTGCATGGGAAAAATAGCTAAGCAATCAGGGTAAGTAATCAGGATGCTTGCAGAGTGATACACAAACTCTTAGAGAATTTTCTGAATTATGCAGGCACTAATCTAAACTGCCTACTTCCAAAATAAAAAACCAAAGCAACACCCACACCAGAAAATAGCAGCCAAAGCTTTGTGCCCCCACGTATTAAATCGGGCTGATAAAACATCAACATTAAAGAAATTAAGATAAACTATGAAACAGCAACAAATTATTAGAGGTACTTGTCAAATCTTTGTGAAGTGTGTATCAAGATGAACAGCTATTCACTGAACTGACTCCAGCTTGGCAAACAGTGCCTCTGAGAGCCAGGCCTCCCTTTCTCTGCACTGCTCTCAGGAGGGGAACTGATAAGGTGCCTGTAAAGCCTGACACAGCCAGAGAAATCTTGGACAGCAGGGATTTAGAGATCCAAACTCCATGGAATAAATTCAAGGAGAAAAGTAGAAATGTGGTCTCCACCTCTGTCTGGGAGTGTACAGTAGGAAGGGGTTTAACAGTAAACCAGAGTTTCTGGATTCTAAGTATTAAGTAAGCACAATGAACACGGGCCATCAAACCCCCTCTGCTCCCAAATCCTCTACAATCTCGTGAAGAATCCAATATTTAAACTTTGCAATTCTTACTTTTTCTAAATTACAAAGTCTATTCTTAGTTTTCAATCCAATCATGAATAGACTTCTATGAAGTTGTTTTGAGTGACTTGAACTTCTGTGATTTATCTGGCTTTGGGATAAAAAAAAGAAGTTGATGGATGAAGCCACAGCTTTGATCTTTATAAGTAAGGAGCTTAAAAAACCTCATAATAATATAATCCAAAATGATGGCACCAAATAAAACAGAAATCATATCTAGTCTATTGCTTCATCATATCAAACATCTTCATATAGATAAAAATGCAACTTTACATCAAAAAAGGAAGTAAAATAAAGAAATCTATGGGCACTGCAACCACAAGAGCTTATTCAACAGCCCTTCCTTTAATAATGGCATTCATTAGCATAAATATTATTATTAATGAGCTTTTCTGTTTGTCTTCTATGGTAACTGAAGAATAAAATATCATGTAATGTATCATGTACTATGTAAAACAGTAAACTTCTGCTTGCTCCCTTGTAGTTATTTCTGCTCCTGTCTGCTTCAATTTCATGCTCTGCCTGGAAGTTCACCTTTATTTCCATTTATTTAGTGTACTATCAGGAGTGATCATGCTACATGACAAAAGGTGTTGCCAGCATGTTAAAACTGGTCTTTTTTGATAAGAAAGTGGACTGCATGAAATGAGTTAAAAATGAGAGAGTGTTGAAGGGGTAAAGTGGCACAATTGTCATTCTGAACAGTCCACAGCACGTTACTCCCAGAGTGTCCATTAGGGTTTCTTAGAAAATGAATTATAAGAAAACTTCTGGGAAGAAACACTAGTCTTCAAGTTTATTCAGAAACACAAGATGCCACAAATTAACTAACTGTAAGCCCTAAAATGGCTTTAAAGGCACCTTTACAAGCTACTTTTGGAGATCAGAGGTGTACCATGTGCAAAAGCAAAGGAGAAAAAATTATTAAGACCAAAAAATAAAACCAATCTGTTTTCTTCAAAAAGTCAAGCAACTAGCAGGGAGAGTCCACAGGTCCAGTTCTTCTCAGGTAACCTTTCCACATTTCCTGCAGTATTTGTACAGCCAGGCAAAGCCATAATTTAATTTAATTTAATGAAATGAGAGAAAGGTCATGTTTGCATGAGAAAATAGTTAGGTGAGATGAGCCATCAGAAGAAATAAACTACTACATCTGCACCCAAAACCTACAGGGTAGGACAGTAAATGGGAGTTCTGCCTTTTCCAAAAATTATCACAAAACAAGAGCTGAAAATACTGAAATGCAATTTATTTTTTAAAGTAAGCTCTAAGACAGCTACTCTGTCAAATGTTGTCTGTCAAAATTCACATTAGAAACAAGCCTCTGCTTTTCTACACACAGCATTACCATGTTTAAATCAGGTTTCTTTCATTTTTCCCTTTTCTTTCCAGAAGCCCTTGGAAAACAGATGCAAACCAACACGAGTGAGCAAGCAGCCTGTTTGCCAACCTCGCCAACTCAACTACGTTAATCAGAAGTAAATGATTTCACATCCAGCTTAGAACTAATTCACTTTGCACATTGAACAAATCCCTACACGACCATATTAACATTAGTACTTATGCACTGATCCAGTGGACAAATTACACTTTACCCTGGACACATTCAGGTCCCAAATTGCACAGGAAAATTAGGCTGCGAGTGATCAAGTCCTGCCAATTATTTATTTAATTTACTTGCTAACAATGAGAAAATCATCTCATACTAATGAGAAAAATTCTACAACAGAAATACACCTCTCCCTGTTCAAAGGAAGAAGGGGGAGGGAAAAAAAAAGTAAACCCCACAGAGTTTGATAGAGTTCTTTCTGTGATCCTCTTATCTCTTAGCCTGCAGATGGATGATCATTTAATGAGAAACAACAGTCCCCCCTCACATTAAAGGCACAAAGAATGGCCATCTTCTCAAGAAGAAAGCAGCTCAAACACCTCAGCAGTGCTCTCAGCAGCTCGTGGGTTGTTACCAAATGCAGCCCTATAAACTGCCTCTGATGGATCAAAATAGGCTCTCCATTTCTTACTCCTATTTCTTCGTTAATTAATTTGGTGAAATTTAGTTACTAGTTAATATTCATCAACCTGTAACTCCATTAGCATAATTGAGAGCTCTAGCATTGGCAGATACTGTGCCAGGCAGCACTGTGGAACTCTTCTTAGGAACACAAGAGCTGAGAGCACTAGCACAGGATCACAACTACAGAGTGGGGGCTGCTGCTCCTCTCCTGCATTCCCAAAGGCTTCTGGCTGTGCCCAACAACAGCCAGAGGAGACCATCTGCTTTAAAGCTCTTGGCATTTGGATGCTCCATTATTAAGTGACAAACTCTGATTTGCACTACTAGGAGAGGACTTTTACAGAGCAAGACACAGAATTTGTCTTAGAATATAATATATATAATACACAAGTCTCGGGTTCTGTGGAGATATTGCTGATGATGCTTCTGGCAGTTTCTTACTTTTTAACTTCTTCCTTCTTAGTGTTTCTAAATTGGCACTGACTCTTTGCATGAAGTGAAATGCTCATTTGCTTAAATTAATTCACAATGAGTAGTGCCCATATAATTCCCTGTAACTAATTCTTCTTCTTCTGCCTGCAGCTGCAGCATCTAATCCGCCCCTTGCTTCTGCACCTTTACCCTATCCTCTAACTCAACTGGAACCATGACTTCTCACATCTCCTCCTCCCCAGGCCCTCCTGCTGATTCAGCTCATTAAATTCTACACATTTCAGGCTTTTGTTTTTGTCTTTCACTCTTATTAAGACTCAAATCTGACTTACATTCAGTCTTTCTCCCCTCCATGCAACATGCAAACATCTGTACTTCCACACAACTTGAGGGTGAGAAGCACATGTTCATTTTGGATGACACACAGAAATTTCCATTTGGTTTTGGCCCTTGGAAGATTTTTTTCATCTCTACCCCAAAGGTGAAATTAAGATTAAGAACAGTCTTGAGAATTTTAAATGCTTTTATTTCACTGTTTTCTTCACATTTGATGTTTTAGACAGAACATGTATTTTTAATTGTGTGATACATAAGTATCTCCTGCAACCAATACTCCAAAATACCATTTCTCTCTCTTCTGAGTCTCTTGCAGTCCATTAATTTCTGACTTGCTGAGCTGCATCTGTTAACGGTGCTTCAAACACTGGGATTCTTTTCAAAGTCATTGACAAACACATCATTTCAGCTCTAACAATTTAATGCATTTTACTACTCCAACACATTTGTGTACCAAGGCTCTCTGACACCTTTGGTTGGTGAATCATTTTTACTAATTAGTGAAGTTATGCACTATTTTTATGATCTACAGACAGAAGCAGAGTGAGACCTTCCCTGTCATGATCATTAAGCTCAAAAAGGAGAAAAATCAGACTGTCCAGTAGTGTGGTTGCTGCTTGTTGCTCTTGAAACCTCAACTCCACACTTTCTGGAGAAGTAAAGTAGCTGGTCAAGTAATGCACCACAAATTACAAGTATTTCCAGCTACACTGTTTGAAGATATATTAATAACTGATTATAATAATAATGTGATAGTCTGATGATACTACAAGTGAGTCACATTAGCATTCTAGGGAAGATATACACTGTATTAAATTTAGTTCCAAGAAAATGATGCAACTTTTAAATAGAGGGAAGTGTGACATTACTGCAAGCTAAATATACCCATAGTGCTGTAACAAAGAATTAGTCTCACTGTGAAAACACACTACAGAGCTGCAGTGCTGAGGACATGACACTCACAAGGAAGAATTTCAGAGTGCTCATTCTGCATTGTTTTCTATTAATACTCATGATTATTCAAAAGAGAAAGGTCACTCTGATGACACTTCTTTTCACACCATAAGAAGGAGAGAAATGTGTGATTAGCACTAGGCCACTGTGACTCAAAAAGAGGGAATAAAAAAAGAGCCTTCTCAAAACTAGATCAAGAAATTAAATAACGGGGGGAGTGCAAGTGAAAGTCATCAAAACATTTGAAATTCTCTAAGCTGGAAAACCACTACCATGAGTGATTTTTTCCCAGAGATGCCTGTTCTATGAAGGCTGTCAGCACAACAGCTGATCTGGAGCATCTATGGCTATGAAACCCAGCCTGGTGGGAACCTGCTCAGCACACAGAACCATAAACAATTTAAGAAAAGCAGAAGCCTAAACAAGCAGAAAATGTGAAGGGAAAAGGAATCTAAAGAATTCAGTGTCTTCCACACGTTATGAGCAGGACTCAGTCCTTCAAGAAAGGGAGAAAAAACCCCAGCTCTTGCTCTCTTGCTCCAAGGCCACCTCTAGAAGCCACTCCTCTTTCTAGGCAGTGGAAGCAGCAGAGGGCACCCACATTTTAAGGCATTTAGGTGTTAAACTAGTCACAGGGTACCAAAGCCAAGCAGCTAAACATATGCTTAAGGTTAAGTCTCCTATAGGCTCCAGAAGCAAGAGCTGATTAATTCCAATGTTGTGACAGCTCATTCTATTATATGTAGCTACAGAGCACAAAAAAAAAAGTCTAGCTATATAGAAGTTGCTTCAATTATTTTCTCATTTTAAGTATTACTCCAATTAAAAGTTAAAATGCTTGTTTTCTTGGAGTACTGCAGTGAGGTCCCCACTGCCAGGCTAATAATTCTACTTTATCCATTAAGCATTCCCAGCCTCTGTCTCTGCCTTCTGATTACTGTCTGGTCAGTTAATTTCTACAGCTTTTCAACTGGCACTAATCAGGTATTAAAAGCTGCCATCAGCTTTGCTTGATACAGATTCCTACCCCCAGTTAGAAAGGATTTTCAAAATAGGCAATTCTTGGCCTTTTCTGATTATCCACAGACAAGCTCCTAATCCAGTGGCTCGTATTTAGGAAGCCAAGCAGTGAAATAAACGATGTTGACTATAATCTACTGATCTTTTTTTAAAATCAAGAAATTAAGCTAAAAAACTTCAGCATTCTAATCCTGAGACATCTGTTTTAGGGATGCTTCTTTTTTATTATTCAACAGGAGAATGGATTGGGTGAAGAAGAAAAGAAAGGGCAAGAATCCAATAATAACAGCCCTTTCTAGATTGCCCTTTTGTGGCAAATAATAATTTCAGTGAAGTTTACCATAATTAAGACAATGATTAAAGAGATTTTGCACTTTTAAATGGGTAGATTTCAGGGGAGGGAGGGGGAGAGATGTACTAATCAGACTGCATGGGAAAAATCTCATTTTTAGTTGTTTTTCCAGGCAAGGATGTTCAGAATAAGTCTTTTGACTAGCCTGCAACCATCAAAAGATGACAGAGTACCAGAAGTTCTGTTCTGACACCAATAATAGAGTACTTGCAAGTCTGGATATGTTATCATCTTACAATTCACCTACACATTCCTAGTGCAACCATCAACATGGTTGTTTCTCTAATTTCACTCAGATAATCCCTTCAAATTGTTCTACTTGCAAGTTTTGGCTAAAATCATGATTCAAGAGACTGCATAAAACTCTCCTTAGCACTACACTAAAAAAAATCCCAAATCTTCTTTGAATTGTTTTTTGCTGCTGTGAGGAACATTGTTCTGTCAGCTCACACAGGCAGGATTTGGGGCAGGAGCTGTGAAAAACCCCAGGGAAAGGTCACTGATGGCAGGCAGGCTAAATATGTTAAATTGTATTATCAGGCCATCAGTGGCATTTCTTGCTAAAATGCAAAGAAGCCAGCCCTCTTTCTAGAACTATCCATCAGACAGAAACTCTCAAAAGCTGTACACATTTTTGAAGAGAAAATATACTTGTGTATCAATAATATTAATTAAGGTTTCTCTATAAATACTGCATCTTAATTGCCTTGCAAAGTTGTATATTGTCTATACGCTCACGCTGCTGCTCTTGAAATATGGACAATGTCTGTGTAGCATCTTTTTACTTGGAGCTTCTGCCTTAAAGAAGTCAGAATATTCTTCTATCATTTCAATGAACACTAAACAAGATGGTAAGTTTATAAAAAAGCCAAAAAAACATCTGTCTGCAAAGGAAGCAACAGTCTGAGGAGATACGGTGCTGTGCTTCTGGGAATAAAACACACCAATAAAATGTCTATGTACCAGCCCACATTTACAACCAGAGGAGAAATTAAAATCACCTTCTGAGGTCAAGCCCACAAAGCAAGTTGGCTGTGCACATGTAGTAGATCACAGTAGAGCACATGGAGGAGAAAAAAAAAATCAATCCCTTGCACTTGAACTATGGTGTGGAGATACATTGTCCAAATGTGACAAAGCAAAATAAAAACCAGAGAGCTCTGTGGTTCAGTCATAAACTAAAGAAATCTCTCCCTGTTCAACAGAGAGGTGAAACAAACAGGAGGTTGGCATAACTTCTGGACTTGATGCTTTATTATCTACCTTGTATTTTAAGTGAGAACTCGTCTAAAGTGCAACAACACAAAATAATTGTTGTATTTTTCTGTGGTCGCCTACTCATTTCCAACTTGAAGAACAAAAGGGAAGAACATCACAAGTTCTGTTGCCTCCAGGATCCCGTGTGTCCAAGTTGATGCACAAAAACAAACAGATGTTATAAAAACTGCACTACCATATAGAGAACTGTGTCTCTGATGGATGACAAGAAGGAAGGTGTAAGTGGATCAGTGCAAACTGTCCCAGATGGGTCACACGCTCAACTCCTCGTGTCACAACCAGAGAACACAGACAGCCCTGACCCTAACAAACCCTCTAGTTCTGCTGCTGCCTCATTGCACGTGAGGAGAGCAGGAACCAATGTCTCCAGTGGCCTGCGCTGCTACCTGTGCACGGTTCCTTTGCTCTAAAGGCAAACAAGAGCTTGTGTTTGGGTCAGTGCTCCACTCTTTGTGCTTTGCCTGCCATCCCATCCTCAAAGCTCCATCACTTGGACACAACACAGCGAAAGCTCAGGGTCAAGGCTAAAAAGAAGCAAACCAGAAGCATCATTCTGACTACTACATTTCAGTTTGATGACTAAAGGAGTTAACTGATACAGAGTAAGGATGTAGAATTGGGAATCATCAGTACCATGATGGCCTTTAAACTCATCATGGTCGGATACATTATCTAGAGGGAGACAAAAAAAGAAATAAAGTCAAAGAGTAGAAAAAGTAGCAAAATACAGAAGAGGAGATGATATTCTTTTGGATACCACAGTAAAGAAATGATCAGAGAACCAAGAGGAGGATGAGTGGGTGACCTAGTGAGGAAAGTTTTAACACCATAGCAAAGACTTTGAAGATGTAACTGCAGATATTCAATGCAGCAACCCAGTAACAGCAGAATTTCAGTCAATACTGCCTTTTGATTTATTAGCCACATTTGTATTACCATTTTAGACTGAGAATGTATTTCATTCCTTGTTGTCTGAAAAAAAACCTGTATTATTGTTGGCTCATACAATGGTAATGTGAATTTTGATAATTTCACTAGATAAACATTAAAATCAGTAGTCTGGAATGTTGGGGTTTTTTCTCTATAGGTTCACCTACTGAGATCTGGCACTTAAAAAAATATTAGTATTAATAATTGTACATATCTATAAACTCCCATCAAGCCTGGCAAATTGCCTGCATATAGTGGGTAGATCAACACCACCAGAGACGTGCAAGACCTGCCCTAAAACGAGAGCAAGTGCAGTGTAATTCAGAACATTAATTCCAAACTTCACATGTACAGCACAGTCACACAACTTGACTGCCTGATCAAGAAAGAAAATGCTTCTGTTAGCCTGAAAGAGAATCAGACTAGCTTATATTAAATGAAATGATAGCCTGAAAAGTTTTACTGACAATCACAAATGCTTCAACAAAGGAGTACGAACTGTTCCCAGAACTACAAGTGGTTTCAAAATGATGATCACTGATAACTGACAAAAAGGAACAGAAAGCAGTGAAGAAAAAAAAAAGGATAAGACGAAATATTTGAAATCATTGCTCGTATTTCCTTTTGTTCCCGGGTGCTCTCAGACCACAAGAGGTGAATGTGATGTTGAACCCAAATGTATTGCTTTCTGTTTGGCCTCTGCTATGCACTCATTATTGCAGGAAGCTCAGCTTCACTGCAGAATACCAATGCTTTTCTACTGTCACCCCTCTGACTTTTAGTGTTCCACGAGGGCATGATTCTTCTCTGCCTTAACCTAATCTTACACCAGTAAAACACTCATGATTTCAGTACAACTTCTTTTGATTTCCAGCAGCATAAACACAAGAATGAAATCTTCTCTAGGTTTACACACACGCACAAAATCCCAACAAAGCAAAACTAGATCAAAATAAACAAAAAGATCCAACCCTTTCCAAGTTCCTCTGTTGTCAATACAGTACATAAAGTATAGCACTTGGCAAATGGGAAAATAAGTCTGAATTACTTAGTGTATCAGACTTGGCTGGAATGCTAGAGAAAGTGCCTGAAGTACAATGCAGTGCATCCCTATTTTATACACCATTGAACAGAACGTCTACAAATTGCCCTGGAACTCACACACTGCCATAGGGCTAACTGACATTATTCCTGGGCTGTGGTTACTCCTAATGCTCTGCTAATCGTTCTGTGCTCTAACATGCTCTGGAGGAAAATCTCTATGTTCCCACAAAGTCACCCAAGTCCCACTAATGAAATTAAGTGAAAGGAATATAATGTATTTTTGTTCCTGTGAGTCCCTTAAGCTAAACTTTGGAGGGTGAAGCGCATGTATTATTCAATAGAAAAGCTTTAATTAGTGCTGCTTTAAAATTACTCTGAGAAAGGACTAGAAGAATCAAAACAGTCCATCAAGATTGTTGAAAGTGTGGCAAAGTAAATCAACAAGAAGCGACCAGCACTGCACTGATGTGCTGAGAAATCTACCTGAAAGCTAAGTAAAGACAAGTGACAGTAAATCAAGTTCATTTCAGAGAATATTCAAGTTCTTTCCCGTGGTGTACATGACAGTAATTTTAATCAAGGTCTGGCATTCATTTTTTTTCCTAGACTATTTTTAATAATATTACCTTATTCTAAGAATCCTGAAAGTAGAATATAAAGTGCATTTTAAACAGCAGTAACTCAAGGCCTGGAGAGGGAAAAATGATTAGATTATTTTAAATAGCCCTGTGCAGGGGAAAAAAAAAATGCAAATGTCTTGCATTTGCAGGTATTGATTTCCAAGCAGCCCAAGGAGTGACTGTAATTGCTTTAACGGACCACTGTCTACAGCTTGTAAACTCCAATCAACGTCCATCCCTCTTTTACTGCAGGATCTCAAAGCCTATTGATTCACACGTCCTCTCTTAAACTGAGATAATCTTTTTGAGATTTCAAACTTAATTTGTTGATTGCTTCTAAGTGACATGGGTTCAGCACTGTCACCAGGTGAGTCAAACTGTCCTTGGCAGTTCTGACACTCCAAAAGCTTGGGTTTGCACTGGCTGATTCCCTGGCAATGGCTCATTATCTCCAGTGCTATGTGGAACTTGGACGACTTGATTCTGACCTAGGTAATTTTTATCTGCTTCTGAGCAGTGGATTGCTGGGCACCCCTACTGAGTTTCAAAGTAATTTTCACTTTTGTATTTCCTAATTGTCCACTTTTTATTTCCTATCAGTCTCCTTGTGGGGCTCCTTTGTGCTGCAGCCAGCAGGTGACACACTGTACACGATTCCCCAGAGAGAATCATTGTCACTCCTAACTACCTACCCACTGACTGCACTGTGATATTTAATCTCCTCCCATCTCCTGCTCTGCAGAGAAAATTAATTATCATACAAACAAAGTAATATCCAAGTATGAAGCATCCCATTTAGGTTGAAAAACCTGACCATGCACTCCAGCACAGGATGTATGGCTCAGGCTGGATGCCAAGTGGGGCAGCAAACAGCCAATTTCATCACTCCTTCTGCTGCCTTCACTCTTTCCAAAAGCCATGAGCACTGAGCTCGCTTCCTTGGTGCTAGTTAATTAGTGTGGTGGCAATATCAGTCTTTCCTAATCTCTGCTATTCCTGTGGTTCAGCAAGCCATGATTCTGCACTTTTCCAACTCTCTGAGCTCTGCAGATGCCACGCACAGCAAAACTCTGAATTATTCAGCGTCTGTGTGCGTGATGGCCCCATTTGACCTTCTACTTGTTTGCAATGTTGCTACCTTTTTAATCTTTAATCCACTATATTTCCTGTGAATTCTCTGAAGACTTCATCCTGCATTACATTGACAAAAAAGCTGCTCCTCGTAGAAGTTTTCATTTAGTTTCTAACAATATATTTTACACTTTTTGGAGCATGACAGAAGTAGACAAGAAAGTGCCTTCAGGAAAACTCCAAGAGAACATACTTCTTATTATCCGTTTTGCTCTTCTAGAAGACCCCAAATCTCATTGGTCTTTCTTAAATATAAAATAAAATGGCAATACTGCAACTGTGCAGTTTATCATTCTTAAAGTTTTTTCAAAATACATGTCTAATCACAATGGGTCCTGTTCAGCACTCTTTACTCGTGGCTTCCATCAAAGTCACACTTCTGGGGGAACGTAGCCTGAGGAAGGAACGCAGGGTAAGCCAAGGTGATTATTGCAATCCATTACTGGGGAAATACAAAAAAACCTAACAGCTTTTTGCCCTCACATTTAAAGAAAGCTTTAAATGCAGATTGTGCTGAGGCACTGCGTTCATAAGAAAATTAATCTTACCAGTTAGGAACAAAACATTCAAAAAACAATCTGAGCAAGATTTTTAACTGAAGCACAACAGTGTAATTGTACTAAGAGAGAAATGTTTCAGTTCAAGTCAATCTAGAGTGTAGCCCACTGTTCTAAAAAGTGGTAGAAATACAGGAGGCTCATAGGTTAAGATAAAAACAGTTTAATAATTCTTCTTTAGAAGCAAAATAATATGCTACATGCTTGACTAGAAGTGCAGTTTAAGTCTATAAACAAAAGCTACACTCTAATTCACCATCACATTCTCCAGCACTCTGCCATGAAGACAACCAAAGGGAGGGATTCTGGTTCCTACTTTGGAACACAAGGTACCAACAATCATTCTGAATCTTCTTCATGTTGGGAACTGAGCTCCATTCATTGCCTCAGCAGTGGCAACAGCAGCAGTAAAAGGAAAGCAGAGGAAGAATTTACAAGAGAAGACACAGTGTCAGTATCTTCAAACACACGGATTCACGGTGCCAACAAATTTTACTCCTTCCCATTCTTCCTTGACTGCTGTATGAAATGCACATTACACTTACATGCTTAATTAAGGATGCCTCAACAATCATTAAGGGAAAATGTCTTCAAAAAATTCAGACAGCTCAACAAATTGTAAAAAACTGATATATAAACTAGTTTCAAAGGCAGAAAATCTATGGTTAATTGCTTTGTCCCATCAAGTTTTGGTTAAATGATCCAATTTGACAGAAAAACCAGCAGTTGCTTTCTGGTTTTAGTAAGATCATTAAAAGTCCATTATGTTATACTTAACCTTAGTACACAATACGATAATTTCATTTATTATTTTCCTGCCATCAGAGGCTAAATTCCCAAGTATATTTTCTAGACTGTAGCTATTGTGACCAAGTATGTTAATTTCTGTAGCCAAGTCACACTGTTATACTGTCAACATTTTTTTGCCATCATGCCAAGTTACATCTGTGTTCATGTAAGGTAAACACACATCAGGATTTTGAAGCTTTCTGGATTATTTCTCTAGAAGTCTCACATGAAAGAGAATCTATTTCTCCATACTATGGGAAGTTGGTTGTTTTGTACAGCTTCAAGATGCTGCACAAAAATTATCAAAGCCTTAAAACTTCATAGGAATCTGGGCAAGGACTCTTGGTCTGGTGAGGGACATGCACTGTGTACCACACATCCCCAGAGAGCATCCTAAACTGATGTGATCAGACACTGCAGGAGTAGAGCTCCTATTTGGCAGAACACATGGTAGTTAATTTATCAGCTTTCTTAATCCTGCTACATTCCTGCAAGTACCTCCAGCTACAGTGACCAGTAAGAGCCAGAGCTCAGCACCCCTGAACAACTGCAGTCTGCATCTGGCTCATTGGAATGTGAGTCATGGAGAGGGGAGAGGGGAATGTGCTCGTTGTGTACGGCTGAACTGTTCTTTTCTTTGCAGCTGAAATAAAACCTGATCTAGAGATTTCTCACTTGAGTGGCTGAGACATATTTTCCTGGGCTGGCAGAATACAAGGCCAGTTTAAGAGATGTTCTGGCTTTTGGAATCACTGTGTAATGTCACTACACTGCTGCTCACTCAGAATTAAAATATCTGTTGGCTGTGTTAATTTCTGCTGGTGGATCATTTCAGTCCATCATTCCAATCGTGTGTTCCCTGCATCCTGCTGAATGCAGAGCAGGGTATTTGAGAGAACTGTTGGATCAGACATAGGTTTGATTTTCAATCTGTCTTTAGGACAGCTGCAATTGTGTTGCCTCTTCTGAATGCTATGAAAAAATGGTTGTGCATATACTTTTTTTTCTTCCTATCTTAAGTGAACTTTAAGATGCTGAATAACAACAAAATTCCTTACCTATGAGCATAGAGAATAGACAAGACTCCCACTCAACATACCTGCTGGGATGCCAAATCATCCTTCATTTCACCAAAGCTTGAGTAGGCATCCACCCTTGCAATCAAGCTGGGGAAAAGACTGGGATCATGAGAGGCAATGGAAGCAGAGTACCTGTGCTGGGGAAACTCAAGTGTTTTCTGGGATGGTTCAAGAGTTCATGGCTCAAGGGTGACAAAGAGCTGTCTGCTGGGCTGTGCTCCCAGTAAGCAGCATATCCGACATCACAGAGATGCCATCTTGAAAGACCTCTGGCATTCTTGATTTTGTGTGGCAAATGCACAACAAAAAGGCTTTCTTTCCTACTTCTAATTAATGGGTTTAATTCTGTCTCTAGCTCCAGTTTTCCTAGATTATGAAAGCTCAAACCAAACTGCATAGATACAGTTCACTCTATCAGAACAGGAGTGGATGGATTTCATTAAATAAAACCAAAGATAAGTCTATCCAGCTGCCATGGTGCACATCTTATAAATAAATGGGTGGTACCTATTCTTCACCTTCATTTATAAAAAGGTAGAGAAAAAACACAACTTTGAGAATATCAGCTGAGATTGAACCCTTCAGATTTATCTTAATTATGAAAGTTTGACAGATACTCTCTGACAATACATTCAAGTAAGACTGGAAATGCAAGTGATGGACTTCCCTGAAAGAAGACCCTGACTTTTACCCTGCATCTTTCAAACAGCCACATTTTGCAGTAGTGTTTCACATGCTTTTTTATTATCTGTAGGAATAAAAAATAGTTAGGAAATAGGAAGGCAATCAAACTCAGGTTCTGTTCTTTTTCATTGCTAATTCATTCTAAATAATGACAGAATTCAATAAATACCAAGCCTAAACATTTGTGGGGGAAAAAGTAAAGAATTTGAGTGTTATTTATTATTATATCATAGGTTCTTCAAGCCATAAATTAAAACTTGTCCTTATTTTCCACATGATTTTCCCCACTGTTCACCAAATAACCCCCAGCTGCCTTTACCTAGTGCAAAAGGGTGTTAGAGAGCAAGGAATTTTCACAGTTCCTCGGTCTTAGTTCTCAAACTAGAAATAAGTAACATATTCCATTTTTTTAATACTCCAGTTATATTTTACATACTAAATAACTTGCTACGTTTCTATTTTTACACTCTACAGTTTGGAGACAGAAAATGGTCATTAATGTCTGGAAGCTGTCAAATCAGCATTTTTTTTCTAATTTTTCATGACTTTCCTTACAGCAGGGAAATGAGGGATTACAGATCCAGCAGCAGCAGAATGGAAGTGAAGTAGCTGCCACTACAACAGACACCTTTAACCTGTAAACTTCATTTGTTTAGCTGGCTGAAACTTCAGGAGCCACGTAACAACAACAAGAAAGGGCCATAAGGTTGTTAGCAAAACACATTAACTCCTAGTCCAAATCTCCTAAAATAGATTTCTGTGCAGTTTGTCATCCTAGTTTCTTTCAGACAGGGGTAAACTGAATATAATGAATTATTAGTAGAGCTGTATGAATGACAAGTCAATTGTGTCTCCAAAGGTCATCATCTTTTCTTTCCAGGGAGATAAAGTCTATTTTGAATGTGTGTATCACAAAACCTGCACAAACTTACCCACTCTCCAGTTACCATTACCTAACCAAATCAAACCAAACAGAGATCCTCAGTGAAATCCAGCATTTAATTTACACTTATATACCATCAACATGAGAAGATTCTCCTCAGCCTTACTGAAGTGGTACATCTCTAATCCAGACTGAGAGCCTTCCTAGGTTTCACTCTTAGTTTCCCTCTAATTAGAGAGGTCTCAGCTGCTGCCAAAATTCTCCTACTCCTTAATACCAGCACCCACCAATTGATGTTCATCTCTAAGAGATTCCATCACTTGCTGCTAGGCTAAGTTCACAGGGTTTTATTAACTGTTGTACAGCATCAAAAACATCCTTAAAAGAGAAAGTTTTAAAGTTTTTTAATTTGGGGAGGATTTGGTTTTGGTCTTTTTTTTTTAAATGCAATACCTCCACCTACCTATACAAATGTACCAGAGAATGACATACTTCTCTGGAGTGGTTCATGACATTCATTTGGCTAAAAGGACAACTTTTCTTAAACTCTGAATTGCTGCAAATAATTATGGAAAATTGGTTCGACTTAAATCTTTTTGCTGGCCACCTAAGAATACTCACTTTACTGAAGTGATGCAGTTCCTGCCAGTACTGGCTAACAGGGAAGGTTAGTCCCTACCATGTGGAACAAGTGGTCAGTAATTCACAACAGTAATTACTCTGAAATTTCTTTCAAAAAGCCTGCAGTGTCCTTCAGATGGAAATACAGCTAATGGAAGTTGAAGACTATTAAGCCATTATTAACCCACCTTCCTGGGTCCATCTGAGCATGAGGAAAAGGGCTTTCTTGTGAGGGTGGCAGAGCCTGGCCCAGGCTGCCCAGAGAGGTTGTGGAGTCTCTTTCACTAGAGACTTTCCAAACCCATCCTGGCATGATCCTGGGCACCCTGCTCTAACCAGTGGGGTTGGACAAGATGATGCCCAGAGATCTGCTACTCAAACAGGAGGCTTTTCTCCTTCCCTTCCACAGCTTCCCAGTCATCTCCCTCTCATAAAAAGGGTGTTTGGATGATCACTCCTATGCTGACAATTCCCTCCCTCTACAAGTGGCAGGTTAATTGATCCAGGGCATCTCACTTGGGTCAATCCACTGTCCTAGTCCTGTCAAACCAGAGAGGACTTGTTTAAACTTAGATTTATCCAGTCCTAATTTAACCTCTGGGTAAGAAAAAAACCAGCCAGTAACTAGATGTAAGCAGGAGTGGATTAACAAAGAGAAGCTCTGATTTTAATGATTCTATGCTTAGGCCATCTTCACTCTTGAATATTGAAATTCTAATTATTTAGACCTTTTTTTTTTTTTTTTCCTGTAGACATTTGTAAACAAATAGTAAAATAAACATGTACATGCAAATCTATCTGATTATTCAAACCCAATGTAATTTCTTCTTCAAATTTGAGAATGAAACTACAGTTTAATTGAATGTAATGCTAGGTTTAGCTTAATTTAATCCTTTATACAGGCACAGAGAGAATTATCTCATTTGATATATGCCATAAATGATAGAATTCTCAGTGTAGTCCATACCAGGTTGGCATATGGCTAAAAAAAAAATAAAAAAATCAATCTTTAAACTGTACAGAACACTGAAAAATTAAGTACTCGAAAATAAATCAATATGATGTTGGATTAAAAAAAAAGTGACATTAATGGAGCCATCTGTAACTGCAGCCATTTA
Source organism: Ceyx melanurus (assembly GCA_024611195.1). Taxonomy (NCBI): domain Eukaryota; kingdom Metazoa; phylum Chordata; class Aves; order Coraciiformes; family Alcedinidae; genus Ceyx; species Ceyx melanurus. Next base: position 86,593 of record JANHGL010010798.1, on the reverse strand, counting down.
AATGACACTTGAATTCACAGTTAACCTCCCTGTTTGATATTGGCCACCTTCTTAATGATAACCTAGGATGAAAACCAGGTAAGTAGAGTTTTGAAAAGCTTTATGCCTCGAACTTACTCTGCTTCCCCAGAAGTGAATTGTTATGATTCTATACTAAAAACAGAGTTAGTCTGAATAGTTTTGAAAAGCTCATCCTGAGCATGTACAGAAGAATTTCTGAAGAAGAGGAATGACCTAATACTCTACCAGTGACACTCAGCAAGTCAACTCCTGAGCAAATGCAGCCTCCTCAGAATTCCCTGTAAAACAGGAGTGCTCATTCACTATGATAAAAGTTACAGTGCTTTTAGTTCCTTTCTTTTAGTCACTCAAAGGAGGCAATAGAATGAGCTAGAAGCAGATGACCAGAAATTCAACAACTTACTAAAATACTTCCATTACTTTCTCTTCACTTGTTTGTTTTTCAGTACTTGAGACCATGCAGAGATGCTTGGCTTCATAGAAAACTCCAAGGAAATCAGTTCCTCTAAAGCAATAACAACCTTTTGCCACTGTAGAAAGAACTCCAATGTAAGTTCTCGAAGCACAGTGAAGGACAGATGATTCTAAAACTTTAACTTAGAACATTTTGTAGCTGAAGTTAAAAACAGCAAGACAGGATGGAAGAAACCTGCAGCAGAGACCTACCGTGCTGATTTTAGAAAAAACACACAAAAATAATCTAGAGAAGGGCACTGGGGGAAACAGAGATATCCTGGTAACTATCCAATAATGACAGAAAGCAGGACATAATGAAAATGAACCTCCATCCCTATGATTTTCCAAAAGATCTTCTCTTTCTGTATTAAATTTCAATTCATCCCTCAAAGTGAGTGAGAACTCAATGGTTGGTTTGCTGCAGATTGCTTCTGAATGAAGAAAATTGTGTGGGACTGCATTGCATTTTTAAAGGTTAGCAAGACACCTTCTGCTCTGATACTGTTTGTTCTCATTTCACAGGGCTTTTCTTCTCAAGGTTTTATCCCCTTGGAGTTTTCTTACAGTGCAAAGCTGTGAACAAATACACACGACACAATGCATAGCATCACAAAGATGTCTTCACAGAATATCCTTCTACTTGGTAATTGTTTCTCCTGGCCTTTTATTCATACAATAAAAGCATTTCTGCAAACTAGAAGAAAGCAAATGAGATGCAACATCAAATAGTAACTGTACCTTTGATTTTCCATTAAAATAAATTCAAGATATAGACGAGAAGAAATAAAAATTAGTCAAATAATAAACAGTAATTACAGAAGTTCTTTTTTAAGGTTTACCAAAATGTAGCCATCAGAAGTAATTATTATTTTGGTCACATTATCTTAATGGAAACTGGATTAAAATATAGTTTCAGGAAGTTCTTCTTTCTACTCCCTCAATCTTGCACATGAGCATCAGGACTACTCAGGAAGGTTCAGGTTTGAAACCTCTCCAGTCTGAAAAGATATCCCAGTGTAAGAAGAGGAGCTTTACCACACCACTCCAGCACAGGTGAACCCTGACATGATGGGAGCTGCACTTCAAATTGAAAATACAGTTCAGCTATCAAATGCTAATTAGATTTTGAAATCCTTCTGGATATCAAAACAAATGTGTTAATTAATATCACTCAGAATGGCAGTTTATGAGACTTGGGATGTCTGTCTCGGGCAACAGTAAAAGAGCAACAGACTATTTTGATGAGAGGCAGAACTGTATTGCAGTGGAGTTTAATTTCAGTTTTCCCGCATCATAAGGTTCTTTTCACTGCACATAGTGCTCCTTCCAAAGGAAAGATAAAAACTACTTAACACACATCAAAATCCTTGGTCTTTACCAAAGCTGCAGTAAGTGACAAGTTTCTTCTGCTTAAAACATTTGTGTGATTTTTAGGAGTTTCTAGATTGAATATGGGTAAATTCTCCCTCCAGTGTTCACTTCCCATCTTCCTATCATGCTACTTCCAACTTTTGCTCCTACACTTTTGTAACAAATAAATTACTGCAAAGGTAAAAATAACATCATTATAAGATAGCATATAAAATGTTCATTCTACAAAAAAAGAAGGGCAAATACCAGAGACTTAGTTTCTCTTTAGACAGTAAATTTTACTAATATTTCAAACAATTTCTAACAGCATACATGGAATAAGCACTCAGAGTCAATAAGTACAATACTTGTACTCACTTTGAAAACTCTTCTCTGCATTATCATTTAATTACCTCAGCTCTAACTGAGAGTACATCTGCCCATCCTGCTGAAGGTCAGAGCTCCAAACTCTTCACAGCTTTGTGAACCTTTTTTAAAATTATTTTTGTATTAGATTTCAGAAATCTTTATACTCAGCTGTAGGAATCTGAAAGCAAAGTGTCCACAGAGTTTCCTCCTACAGCACATGGAGGAAAGAGCTGCAGTGACTCATGCCACCTTCTGCTAGGTAGTTGAGACAGCTCCAGCAGATGATGCTCTAGGTGTGTCTTGACCTTTACTTCCTACAGAAGAATTCCAACATAAATCCTCATGAAGAAAAAATTCTGCTATCTTTATAGTTATTCAAAACAGAAACTGCTATCACAGAAACAATCCCTAGGAGACTCTGATGTCCAGCTTCAACAGCAAGCATTACAGAACACAAAAAGGCTCTATGTGCTCTGCTTATTCTCCCTCCATGAGCTTGTGGTTCAGCCCAAAGACAGAGAGTTCAGGATCTCAGGCTGGTACAACACACTGACTGATCCAGCATATCAGCCAATCTGTTCTACATTTGCCAACGAGAATTAAGGAATGTAAAAATAGCAAAAAGGAAAGCACAGCATGACCTCACCACTCCTCAGCATTCCCCAGACTAAAACACGTAGAGTTGCTCGTGTCAGCCTCAGGGACTCAAGCTCAGAGCATCACCTCCACACCTCACATGGCCCATGCAGTTTACACACACACACACACACACACACACACACACACACACACACCAGGGCACAACAATGTGCAGCTGTGGATTACAGCTCTGCCTCTCATTACAGGGCTGTGAAATTCAACTCTTGGATTTTTCTCTGTCATTGAGGTAGTAAAGAAGGGGTGTTTCATTTCCATCCATCTGGTTTGGATATCCTCTCAAAATGTCATTGCAGTGTTTTCTGCTGCTGCACCTTCCCCTCTCCCCATCCCCTTGCACTCACAGCTGGTGCAGTGCCAGCCTGTAAGGTTCTGCAGTGTGCATTTGTCTCTGATTCAGAGGTTCCTGGTTGATGCAGCTGTAACCATTTAAGCTGGAGCTAACACTCTGTCTCTTTCAAACCCAAAATGGATATTAAGCTTTTCTGACCCTTTTCCTTTTTCTTCCAATCTCCAACCCCAGTAAGGCTAAAGCAAAAACAATTACCAAAAGAGAAAATCCACACAAAGCCTCCAACCACACACGAGGCATGGAACAGAAGCAGCATTAAACAATCTTCCACAATCCCCATGGAAGATTACAGCACCCTCACTTGGGAATTCCCATCACATGGCACTTCTTTCTGATCAGTAGTGGAACATCCTGTTCTGGCTCCTCATCCCCCATCCTTAAAGTCAGTATCAGATCTGGTTTACTGACAGATACAACCAGAAAGAAACAGAAAACAACTAAGAGATTAACACTGGATTAATAATCCTTTCTATCTTAAAAAACTAGCAACAAAAAAAAAAAGGGAAATAAAAAGTCAGTCATGAACTAGTATATTAAATTAGTGTATGGCAACTTATGGTTTGATGTACCCCATGATATTTTTCATGGAACCTTGTACTTCTGAGGTGTATAAATAAAAAATGACTAGTCAGATCCTTTTTCTTCTGGATATAATTCACAAAATTTAGTTACATTGAAACCAGTCCCAATACTCCACAGAACTCCTTTGGAACAACATATTTTATAGATTTACTCATCATATTCTAACATCCATTGCTAAATTCTGATATATTAATAGAATATTCTGTATTTGAATGTGAAGTAACTGGATCTAATTTTAAAATTACTTTTTTGATCAGATGAGAAGCAACTGAATTCATGGTTCACATTTCAGCAGACAGAGGACAAAACTACATATCTCCATTAAATACAGATATACATTCCTGACTTGCAGTCTTTAAATCGGGCAGATGGAAAATAAAGAATAAGTGGCATTTTTCATCAGGATTTTATCTTGATAAAAAGTCCTTTTTACAGATATATTTGATATTCATTATGTTCCTGTAACAGCCTCTGCATCTGAAATGTTATCAAACCCTGGCAGAATCTTTTCATCTTAATAATACAAAAGTAGACTATGTTCTCAACCCGATTTTCTTGAGATTATCAATAGGAAAGGTCTGATTGACACAGGGAAAGAAAAAACAGCTCTGATACAATCTGAGGGGTTTTATTTGGGCTGGTTTCACAAGAAGGAAAGGTTATCTGTCTGTTATGACACGTCTGACTTCTTCTGGCCATTGTATTTATCTAGACCATTGGACTAGTATCTCCAGGACTAAGCTTAGGCAGTCTTCAAGTTAGTTCTGCATCTGCAGCTTTGAGAAATACCTTCCATTTATCAAGCAGCCAGATTCTGTCTTTCACCTCATTTTCTAAGGGAACAGCAGTGAACAAGTTATTCAGCCCCAAAACAAAGCTGAGCTGTGTGAGACACTACCCAAGCCAACTACATGGGATTTCATCAACACACTAAAATACCAGTTGACTTCTACTGGGTTTTTGCTGTTGCAGAAAGACAAGTGTCAATCAGTTGCAGCTCCAGAACACTATGCAATTACTGCACTGCTGGCTGCATTTCTCTCTATGATTGCTCACTGTGCTGCAGGTTTGTGTATTGCTCAAAAAGAACTTGGGTATAAACATTTAATTACAGTAAAGACAACTATCACTCATGAGTAATAAACCATAATCAGCTACGTTTGCCACACCTTATGATTGCATTTGGAATGTTATATTCATCTAAGATGAAAATAGTTCACTGCTCTCTCCTCACAGAGTTTTTCCCTTTCTTTTTTTCTAAAACCTTAATCTTGAATCATTCCAATGCAGGATTAAAACCCCCAGAAGTTTTAAAGACAAGATCAAAAGATGTCACTAGTCTAATCTTCTCAAATTGACTTACAAGTCAGAGAACAAGATACCAGCACCTGTCACAGAATATCTGCGTGTTACCAAAAATTCCAATATAGCACATATGTTATACACACATAACCCAGCACTGCTTCACTTCAAAAGAGTACTTTGAGTACTTCAATCTTCCATCAAATGGCCAAAGAAGTGTAAAAAGGTTTCTGTATAGTGTCCAGGAAAAAAAGAAAATATACTATAGGCTACTGAATAATATATTCTGTACATGTTCCCTTCCTTTTAGGTACAAAGATGAGACTTATTAATGCAGCTTTATGAATTAAATTCTATTTTAATTATATTTAAATGGAAAACTGAACAACACAGATACTGTAAGTATTGTCAGGAAATATGGTATAGGGGTTTTGAGGAAAACATTTTACTCTTTCATCAGAAATTTTCAACAGAGGTTTTGGAGTTTCAATGAAAAGAAATAAGAAAAGTATCATATTAAAATGAAAATTTTTGCTTAAAGCTAATTTCATTAAGTGACAAAAGAGATGTCTGAAAAACACAGATACAATTATTCAACTACAGAAGCATAATAAATTATTTACAGTCACAAAAGGCATTTAAACAATATCCTGCAACAATTCCTATAAAATATTTGGTTTTATCAGATTTGTATTATATTACAACAAAGTCTAATATAAGTTGAAAATTTAATACTTCCCCTCACCTTTTTCAATATGTTTATTCCTAAAGGGGCTTTCATGTGACACAGGGAGAGTTCTAACACAGACCACACTAACTTTCTTTGAAGTATTCTCTGCTTTGCCATCAAGAACAAATCCTTAAAATTTGCTATCTACAACTGGATTAAGGAATTTGATTCTGTCTGTGGTGCATCTACAGGCTTCACTCATGTGGGGAATGCTCTCTGAAAAAATAAAGCTTCAAAGGGGATTTGTTTTTCCCATGATAAAATCATAGATTCTCCCATCTATCTCAAGAATTACGTTCTTCATGAGTAAGATTATTGCAGTTCATTCTGTGAAACTCCAGTTATCATATCCTCATGTGAATTTAATAAAGCTTAGCCTTAGCTGCTCTTGAACAGCAGCCAAGCATTTGATTTGTTCTATTTCATTTTATTCATTTATATGCATCTTGCTACCATCTGGAATCATAAAAACAAATAGTTCAAGCAGTTAATGTGTTAAAAAGGGGCAATGAAATAATGAAATATTCTCTCCCAGTCCCCCCACCCCATTTGCTCTGTCTCTTTCATATCCATTTCAGAACTCATGTTGCCATTTCCTAATTCCAAAAAGACTTTGTGTAAGAGGATTGTCAGGACAGATGTTGGAACCCTTACACAACTGAGCACATGCTGACTTATCCATGTTCAGTGTTTCAAAGCCAAAATACTGTAACTAATAAATCATGCTTGGTAGCTGAAAGTGAACAGATAATTGCACCATTATAGATCTTGTGTATGGAAAATATTAAAATAGTATTTTTTCCTCCAAATGTCTTTTCCTTTTTTTTAACTGCTATTGACAGAATTACTCTGTCATTTCTATTTGCTTTTAATATGGAACCTTCATGAGCAGTTTCTGAAAAGGTTTGATTCACTCATCACTTTGTGAATGAAATAATCATGACTGTCCACTTCCCAGTGTTTTCACCAGTGGCACTAGATGGATCCAAATGAAAACTCACAACTTGCTTATAAAATGAAGATGAATACAAAAGTTGATGAGCCATACAAGTAAATATGGAACAAAACATACTGATGGATTTTTCTCCTCTAAGGCCCCAGAAAAGGCTTCATTGGTACTCATCTACTTCACATTAACCAGCACAGTATATACTTTCCATAGAAATTCAACACTATAAAGAACATTCCAATTAAGACAAGGAAAAACTTTTCACCATAGGGGCAGACAAACAGGAACTAGTGGTTCAGAAAGGTTTTATAGCTTATAGAGCCCTATAATGTAAAACAGTTTACAAGTTAAACACTTAGTGCAAATAATAAAAATCCGCATAGAATCTCTAATCTTACATCAATGTGTCTAAAGGAACGCATTCTATTGGGAAGAGTATTATACTGATGCTTTGAGGGAAGAAAACCAGCATTTTCTTGCAGGATTTTTGATCCACTCAGTTGTAAGAAACAAGCTGATTCTATGGCCTGTGGAAGTGAGAATACAGCCACCCTGAGCACTGCTGCCAGGAACAGTACCAGACAGACCTCTGCAAGTGGCAGCAGCATCTAGGTGCAATTCTTACTCAATTCTGAGTTGGAAGAAACATTTCTTCTATAAATTGCAAGTGTCTTTGGCTTCTAACTTCAAAATCAATAGCAATCAAAATCTCAGCAGCCTGTGGAAGTTCCTGCCTCCTTTCTACTAAGCTTGAGAACACAATCCAATGTTTTCCTCCCCTCTTGAAATTTTGTTTACAAATATACCTATGCGAAATAGAAAAGCACTGCCCATGAATGGCTTCTCCCCACAAAGGATGTCTAAGTCATGGAATGCATGTGTTCTCCTTAGGATTTCCAATTACTCAGATACTTCTAAAGTTTAAAGGGAGGGAGGTTCCAAATTCCATTCAGCTATTTGAATTACTCCTATCTGTGGGCCATTTACTCTTCTAAAACACACATACACTAGTGTCTGGGTAAGGCCAGAATTTGTCCCCTGATGTTTTCTTTTTAATGAGGGAGGGAGGGAGCTGAGCCCATCAATGGTTCAGAAACAAATCCAGGGAAAGTATTTGAGTGGGGGAAAGTCCACAACTGGAGTCTTTTAGATCTGCATTAGTGTCAGTGTGTCTATCTGCCTGCAACTTGTTTGCTATTGATACATACAGATAAAAGAGAAGCTTTTGTACTGCCTAGACAATAAAAAGGAAAAAAATCTTTTGAGGAAAGGTCTTGGATTCAAATTTCATGTCAGAGTCTGGTGAACATATCAAGAACAAAGTTAAACAACATCACAGCCCAGAAGGAAAGAGAATATAAGCAGAGGGCAGCTCATCCCTCTGCCAGCCATGGACAACTTCTCTTAGCAGACAAAGGAAGGATGAAAACTGAACTGAAATTCAGCTCACCATTTTTAACTGTAATTCAGTGATGGGAAATCAAACCTCTTGTCTTTGATACCATTCAGTTTTTATTGGAAATAAGTTACTTGAGCCTTAATGAACACCTTCCATACAAACAAAAATTGTACTAAATACAAGTAAGAAATAAAAACCTATTTGAAAGATTGCAGAAAGCCAGTAGTACCCCTGAAAAAATCCTGATAAACACATTTACTTAACATCCATTCACTTTGATTTTACATGTGGTTGTTTAGGAAATATGCAGAGATTCACAATTTGGAGGAAACAGAAGTGTCATTTTCATGACATACTCAGTGGCAACTTTTAAGAGAACAAGTCTATACAATAGGAAAAAAATATATATATATATAGTTGCCTAGTGGGAGACAGTATTGGGGTGAGTAAAACACTAAAAGCAAAAGAATGTAACTCAAAAATGTACTTAAATTGTAATCTACCCTTCAAGTAATCAAGAGTCACTTTCTAATACAGTGAGAACACAGCAATTCCTCAGAAGGGAAGACTGTTTTTTCCAAACCTCCCAATATTGTGGTCAAGTTTAGCACTTGGCCATCTTTCATAGCAAGATACACTGGGTACTGATAGCCACGTATCTACAGTTATAATCTAATATATACTGCCTATATACTTTGCTAACTGAATGCAAAATAAGTGAAAAAAGCATATATAGACAGACCCTCAAGCTCTTTCTTTCTAGACACATGCACACGAGGTACATACATACACAGATAGAGATATAGGCTCTATCTCTCCCCTCTAGCTCTACACATTGGATAAACACTCACACAGCCATGTAAATATTGTGCAATGTGTAACTCTTGGAAAACCTGCTTCAACCAGATTTCTATGAAGAAAACATCAACAAAAGAAACACACTGCTAAGGACTGTAAGGTTTTGAAAGCAGCATCATTCTTTAGATGGATTACTAGGAGGCTTGATGGTACTTAATGTGTGGTAAAGTTATATTAAGAATGGTAACTCCTAATCACTGTGTAAAGTATCAGTGTATGTATAGATGGTGTATGTGCATTAAGCAAACAGACCAGAGGTGTATTTAAAAACAGTGCTTCTCCAGAAGGTATAGAAATATAATCTTCAAACAAAATTTATTTTATAAATGAGACAGAAAAGGAGCAGTGCTCAGTAATTCAATAAGAAAACAAATATATATATATTAAAAAAAAAAAAAACTTTGTTAAAAAAAATTTACAAATAATACTTCAGATCAAGATATACCATAAATAGTTTTTATGGTAAAATGGGAAATGACTGAAAACATCTAATAAAAAAACCCTGCAGCATTACAGTTTATGTTAACAAAATAATTCTATTTACACCACAAACCATCCTTGCTCCTGACAGCAGCCTACTGCCCTTCAGCAGCCCTGCACTCAATGGAATCCAGAATGATTTCCATCCTCCAGTCTGATCTCTTTTCTGAGAGAACAGGCAGCTTACATACAAACTATAGATGGTGTGTCACAGCTGTTCCCTGGAGTGCCTCACTTGGTCCTAGGGCATGTGTGAGACGGGGGGGCACTGAGCTTTGGGTGCACACATTCCTATGAAATCCAGGCACTGATAACATGACTCAGGATGCAAAACTGCACAGCTCAGAGCCACCTTTGGATGCTGCCATTGGAGGGCTAAAAGCAGCAATGAAATTCATTTACTTTGTCAAACTGCAACATATAAAGAACTATTATTTTTGCTGAGCCAGACACTGCACTGTAACTAACCATACCCACAGTCTAGCACCTTCTCTAAAGACACAGACCTGGCTGCACTGAGGACAGGGGTGGCAATGGTCACCAGCTAGACACAGGAATCTCTTGAGAAGTTTACAAAGTACAATAAAATAACTCAAAGTATGATTAAAAAAAAAACAACAAACAAAACAAACGTGAGTTTTCAATTCAAAAGCAGCATTTGATCATCTCTGATTTTTGCTCTTAATTTACACTTCTCTGCTGTCAGAAAATACTTTTTCTGCAGGGGAAAATTTGAGAAACAGAGTTTCTTTAGAGACATGTACACCAAGCTTTGACTTGGGATGTTAATATTATAAAAAAGAGGGGAAGAAAATTGAGCTAAAGAGATAAAAATAAATTCAGCATTTTTTTCATGGCCTCCATTCAGCCTTCACATGAAGTGCAGAGGTTGCTCTTCAGCACACAGACATATCTGGTGAGGTCACATTAGGATTTCATGAACCCATTTAACCACCTGAAGGGAATGAGCTCTCTGAATATCAGTTTATGAATTACTTTTTTAAAGTGATACTTGGATGTAAGAAAACAAAAATGAAAACAGAAGAAACGTTTGAACCTGAACCACTTATGAGGTTACTGGCTTTTCCCTCAATGCATTTGAAGGGTTATTATTTTGGCTGAGCTGTCTCATGAGAGAACAAGGAGAGATTACTAATTAGGGCCAGTAACCCAACCACTTAAAGGACCTTTGATTACACACATGTAACTTTTGAAAGTATAAAATCATCCTAGATGCTTTCAGAATTATTGATAGACCAGAATTATATGAGCAGTGAAATAATAGGAAAAATGTAGACATAGGTTAAAAGTAAAAGAACTAGGAATAATCTCATGAAAAATATTTTTCTTTGCAAGCATACCTAAATTAGAAAGATCAAGGTTCTCTTCATACTCAGTGTAAGGCACTTCTAGAGGGCATGCATCCCAAAAATCAAAATCACCTGCTATAGTATATCAATGCCTTTTCACTACCAGAGAAAAATCTGAGGACAACTGTCCATCCACTTGAGATGACTAAACTATATGCTTGGGGTTAGATTAACCTGCTCCAGTTACCTCAACACAGTAGCCCTGGGTTAAAAAAATACAAAGTTCTGATGTATGCATTGAAATTTTTGGAACAGAAAGCTGAATATTAAAAAACACCAAGAAGAAACAGAACCTGAAAGCCTGTGGCATCCTGCTGCCTTCCTGACAAACAACTCTACTATAAGGGTTCTTATTCTTAAGAAACACCTTTGATCACTCCCATCACCCACCTATGATGCACCTAAGCAAACAATTGTACTGCAATAGGCAGCACCAGTCTTTGGCACACTAAACCATACTCCTTGAATGAACTTTCAACCCAAAGCAACTGGCTGAATTGTGGCACTGAGTCAATAACATCATTATTTTATGTCTAAGCACTGGAAGAGTTTTTTAGTTGGAAGCTTAAACGCTGCAAGGGGGTGATAAACAGGAATAGCAGAAAGTGTTTTACAGATACATCAACTTTTTCCCAAGAAAATGGTTGCATATCAGAAAGGAAAAATTGTCTGTAACAGTCATAACTCTAATTAAGCAATACAGTATGCTAAATTACAATACGGACTTCATTATTAATAGAATTTATTTTACAGATCAAAGAGCCAAATACACATTTTTAAAAGAGCCAGATAGCAAATGTGAAGGAAACTATAGGCAACAGTCATGGTAGATATTCTGCAGTCCAAAAACTGAGGCAATGTGATTATTAATTACAAGCCTATAAATACCTTTACATCAAACATACAGTAATGTGTAAGAATTCCATGTTATAGTCTAATTCATGAATCATTAATAACCTTTTCTTTCAAAGAAAGTTATATATACTGTATACATCCCAGTTAAAAGCAGTGTCTGTATTTCATTTTATTCTAGCAAACTAATATTACATGTCTTCATATAAGTGCAGAAAACAGGGTTCTTTATACTCCTTTGCTTCCTAATAGGCTTTGCATTGCATATGAAATCTAATAGTATAGATGATACATATTAAGCATTACTCCCCAAAGTGTGAGGCAATATACAAGGACTTGCAAACAAAGCTATGATATTCAAATTTTATTTTTAAATGAGCCATGCTAAATAACAAATTATAATGTATGAAATTTAAATAAAAAGAGTAAGTAGAGACATAATTTGGGAAAAATCCCAACATCAGGCCGTTTTTTTCCCCCATGTGCTGGCTAAAAGTGAAAAAACAAAGCCACTGGATTGATGACTACTATTTCTTTTTCAGTAAAAGTACCAAAAGTTTACACGTATGGCACCTGTTACACAGACATTATCTAGACTTTAGCAAGCAAAATGCAAATTAATTTTTATTTTTAAAAATTAAGTGAATACTTTCCCAGTTATTTAAAAGGTGACAGTTTGTTACAAAATGTTGTTGGTAAGAAAGCAGAAAGTACTCATTTTTCACTACTACTATTGTGCCTATAAAATGAGAAAGCAGTGAATCGATCAATTCTGTTTATGATTCATAGCAGCAATATCATAATTAAAAAGATTATGGAATAGATATAAATAACACTTAATTCTTAACATGTATAATGGTGCTGTAAGTGACAATAACTCATTTGATTTTCTTTTAAACGCAGGGAGTATAAAGAACTTTACATTCTCTTTTTAACGTACGAATAAAATTTATTGCTCCCTCTTCATATATTCATAGAAACAAATCTCCTAATTGTTTCAACTAAAATAAATAAGGAAAAAAAAACCTGGGACAAGAAGATGATTACAAGCAAAATAGATTTACCATAATCACCAACTGTGAAGAAGGATGGGTCACATTACTTCGTTTCTTAGCAAAACTACGATATAGAACACTAGAGCACAACGTACTAAAATGTCTTGGTCTTTGCTTTTAAAAAATTCTTGCCCTTGATACCTTTCAGTAGGGCAGCTTGAACAGTTCATGGTCACTTCCAAACCCCTCTGGAGATCGGACGATAAATGTCTTCGGCCACCAGAGACAGGACAAAGGGCTTTCTCGTGCTATTTCCTTGTTTTCATGTTTGCTGGCTTAACATCATTGTGTACGTACGACTTCAGTATATAACATCAGCTGCGATGGCTTCAGAGCTGGCAAACAGAGAAACAGCATGAGAAAAGCCCTTGCCTGCATCACCTTCCCCATATACTGTCAAGTTTGATTCCAAATCTCAACCGCGGCAGTCACCCTACGGCTTGGGAAGTACTGAGCCGTCGGGCTTCTAAGTAACCAACCGTTTCTGGTGCACGCGTTGTCAGCTTTCAATACACAACCAGGGATCTGCACGCCTAGCAAACAGGCTGAAACAGAAGCAGCCATAGACATTGCTTCTATCTGTGTTATTCTAGGTTTCTTACTGGGTTTTATTGACTTTATCAACTCAAAACCCCAAGTGCTGTTGCAAGATTACTGCTGTCAGAAGACTAACAGAGCAGTCCAGCTCATATTCTACAGGGCTTTAGCAGACTTTATTCAAGGGTTCCTAAGAGTATAAAAGATTTTCCAAGTTATTTTGCATTTTTAATCTATATTTAACATCAACACAATTAGACTCCTAAAAATCCACAGAAATTAAGGCATTCCAATCGATTATTTCACAGAAAAGAAAGCACTATCAATACCCCAGTCACCAAGGCACTAGTCCCTCACTGGTCAGGAAATTGCTATCAACTGCAGATTATTGAGTGCAATACCTTCTGGGAGAAAATAGGAAAAGAAACAAGTGTGAAAATGAAACCACAGTTAAATCAGACCTCATTGTTGGCAGTGGTTTATAGTTTCAGGTCATTTATAAAATACAAAGTTGGGTCACTAGGAGAAAAGTGAAAACTTTTCAGTTATCCCACTGAAAAATTAAAGTCAAATGTACTTAATGTTTAGGAAAATTTATGCTGCTACTATGCCAAGGAAAGTTGCTACCAGAAAGAGTTGCATATCATTCCAACTTGCATAAAAATCTCCCAGTTATTAATGCTGGAACTTCATCTACCAACTTCACTATAAACTCGGTGAAGTTCTTGCTGAGGAAAAAAAATAAAAATAAAAAGCCTTTGTTTTTCTCTCAATTAGTTAAGTGTCTTAACACAATCTTACTTTTTCCCCTCACACAAAATATTTTTCTTTTCTTCCCATTTGTGCTGTTTTTGTCTTCTCCTGAGTCAAGGATGATGTTTGCCAGTTATCTTTCCACATGCTTTTCCACTGAAAGATACATATTAGAAGAAGAATTATCAATTTTTTTTTCTTCAAAGTGTTCCACAGAGGAAAAGCATTTTATTGACCAGCTTTACTTTAGTAGTAGGGCACCTTTAACTAACTTCCAAGTCACAGACTTTCACTTATCTTTCAGTTTGAAATCCTTTCTCCAGATAAGCACTGAAAGCTTTTTCTGAAATGTTTATATGTGGCAGTACATAAGAACTTCCAGCAACATTATCAGCCAGAAAATTAAGAGAAAATAACAAGAATGTTTAGAATCAAAGTAATCAATTTTGAAATAGCTTTCTTATATGTCTTGTACCAACAGTTCTTCAGTTGATATTCAGAATATTCTTCAAGCACAATTTACTTTGCATCTGTCACTGCAAAGTACCAGTGTTCTCTCTGTATCCTTTAACACAGCAGAACTACCAGCACTGCCCACTGTTTATTACAGTGTACTGGATTGCACTCATTGCTCTGTTTTTAAGCAAAACAACAAATCCTGCGGCTAAAGATTTACATAACAGGTGAGTTTTCAAGGCTATTAGTTACAGGAACAGTGCACTCTTCCTTCAAGTCACATCCTGAGCACACTATTGCCATAGTGAGTGGGAAACCTCAACAACTTTTCACCACATTTTAAACTAGAATCATAAAGCTAAATATACCGTAACTGTAAGCAGGTCTAATAGCAGATCACAGAATCATAGAATTGAGAGAGCAGTGCCCCAAAATGCAATGGATTTTTGAATGAGATCTAGTTCCCCTTCAGATTTCTGTAAGGAATATCATGTCTATCTGCAATCAGTTTCTAAGCAGCAAGTGCAGCAGAGACACTGTCACCTGAACTGTCTATTCCTAAGTGTGGCTGTGTTCACAGAGGATAGAATTCTGGCAACTAAAATCAACTCGTGCAGATTTGTGTAAGTAAATAATGAGAAAAATCAATCTTCATGCCTGCTCAGTCCCTCAACACCTTCCCAAAGATGCTACAGTGCCAACAGCAGAGCTGAATTAACACACAGGCCAGAGTCCACTGTGAAATGGGGAGAAGCACAAAAGGCTTGTCAATCAGAGATCAGAGCATGCCTGCACCTTCCAGCTCCACCAGTGGAAGAGGTGCTGCCTTCATGCATACTCACAGTTCTTTACTAAAGTCTGGAAAAAAAACACCCTGTTCTACAGTTAAAGTTGAAAATGGCAATAGAAAGGGTAACAGGAACCTTCATGAGTGAGCAGCTGTTGATCTTCAACTGTTGCTATATTATTTTCAATTTGCAAGTCAGTCTGAAATAGCATTAATTAAAAGAAAGGGACAAGAAGGAGAATGCATGAGAAGTTGTAGTGAAGTGTAGTGCAGCTTGCTTCAAAGAAGCTACTGTCCACAGATAACAGTGAATTATTACACACATCCTTAAGAGACAGGTCGATACCCAGACAGGCATTGCAAGCATCTCAAATTTGGTTGCAGTACCTGAGCAAAAATTTCTGATTTATATGTGAAAACTAGACTGGAAAAAAAAAGCTTTCCCTTTCTTTTAATCATTCCAATGTAAATGCAAAAACAATGACAAGATTTGTGTCACTATGGAATATTTTGTATGGTCTGCTCTCACTAAGGTAATGTCAGCAACAATTGAGCTTTTAAAAAGCTTGAAAACAAACTTTAAAGTGCAGGTTTTCTAACACAGAAATGCATCTTTCTACAAGGCCTATGACTACAAAAACAATGAAAATTTGATGACATTTAAACCAGTTTGATCTTATGAGCCTCCAAATATCCTAGTTTGACAAACCTTTTTATGAATAAAAAGCCCCAACTCAATTTATCACTTGGTTAAACTTCTTTAAAAGACTTATCTCTACTACATCTCCAAAGAAAGCATGTTATTATTCTGAAGGTCTATTGGCACTAGTATTTTTTAATTTGTACTGTGTAACTTCAAAACACTGGTATGATCTCTTTCCCTTGTCCTTTCTCATACACAAGCACAGCAGAAGCTTGCTCTTCCTCTCTTAGGGGACATGACTTCAGGACTCATCCCTCTTCAGCTCCCTGTGGCTCATTGCTCAGTGTGTCCTCAGCTGGAGACTCTGATTCCTCCTCCATAAAAATTTCAGCTGTTGCACTGCTGTATTTATTTGCCCACATGACCACTAGAGAGATATTTTTGGTTTTCAGTAGAAAAACCTTTCCATCTTCTCTTGTGTGCTTTTTGAGTACAACTTTTATAATGACTGTCATTTTATAGATCACTTAACACAAATTTAGCAGTAAAGCAAAGACATAACTTCCTTTCTTTAAAGACCTGAATCAATACCATTCAGACATATACAAAATTCAGACCTTCAAGGGAAAACATATTTCTAGCCTTAACAATATTATTTCAAAGATCTGAGTAGAAAGTCTTGCACAGACCAAAGGCAAAACAGTTAAGATGTGTGGCCTATTAACATCCACACCCATTAGAAACTGAGGAGAGATCTTCCCAGTGAATGCAATCTTCTTTAGGCTGCTTCAGGGAGCTGTTGGTTTGTAAAGGGATGCATTACAGTAATTGCTAGTGGTAAAGTAAAATATTTTTTTTCCTCATATTAGACATCTGATTTTCATTTTTCAAACCAGCATATCTCCTCCCTTTTTAAACTGAGCTTATTATCCTGCAATTCTCCAGGCTATCCTACAGTTTCCTGAACATTCAGAGACAAATGCATCATTAACCACAAGCATCCTGTCAGTCTCTGAGGCTGGAGGGGCATCAGGACAGCTGAAGCACTGGGGAAGTTTGTTTTTCTTGGGTTTGCTTCTTCACTGGCTAACAGTGACAACTGTCTACGTTAGTCTGTCCCAAGACAACTTCCATAGTCCCACAGAAGATAAAACTACACAGACTATAATATACAAAACCACGTTAGGAGTAAGACTTGACTTTAAAAAAAATCATTATGGTTTAAAAAATACTTTGCTCATTTTTACTTATTAAGAAATACCATTCTGCCTTTGCCAACACAGAAGATTTAATGCTAATGGACTTTCTTTGCCTCATTGATGTAAATAATTGCATTAATTAAATTACTTATGTTTTATTTAAATAATGAAAATATGTATTCACATGTTTAATGGAAAAAGTTGGTTTCAAAGTAGTGTAAAGTGCCACTGATAGTGAATAGTTCTACTTTCTCCACCAATGCAATCACTTTCACACAGAAAAATAGACCTGAAGGAAGAACAGCTGTAGGTCTAACAAAATCAATACAAATAATATTAGCCTGTTTCTGATGTATTCAGTGCACCATACTAATACAATTTCAGATACAGATGTATGAAAATAGACTAGTAACAGGTAATGACCATTAAAAAAACCAAAACACTTCTATTCTGCTCTTCCAGATAGGAAGCCCTTGTCATTGACCTTTAAGGTAAAGACAAAAGAAAATGGTTTTTTTCTCCCCAACCAACTCCTGTAGTAGAGAACTGTTTTCTGTTCTACTTTAAAAGCCCATTCATCAGATGGGAAAACTGTGTTAGTAAAAACCTAGAGAGTCATGAGTTCACCTCCTTAGTTAGCAGCATTACTACATGACAAAGTGTATTTGAGCAGACAATGGAAGAACCTTTTTGGCTTAGAGGAACTATACTAGAAATCCATTCAAAAAAATCACTTAAGGAGTACAGAAATGCTGAAACCAGCACCACCTCTCCTCAGAGTTAAGAGAGTTCAAACAGATGAACAAATTAGCAAGAAGCTTTTCTAATGTGTGATTTACATTAACACTTTCAAATACCTTTAAAAGAAAATATTTATATCTCAAAAAGCTGTACATTTTACAGGGCTCTCATGTCTTAGAAAAAAAAAGTCATAATTTTCCTTCAATTTTCTCTGTTAATAAACCTCAGAAAGACCTGAAAGTTTTTCAAAGCATAGTGACACTGACTACCACAAAGATTTGTGTTGGTAAGTGAAATACAATGGAACAAACAATCCATCTTGCAGTTTTCAAAAATATGCTGACATCATACTTGGAAGGAGCAGCTTTTTTTAGACGTTTTGTTATCACTATAGTGGTAAGAAACCAAAGCCCATGTAATGAAATTCAAAACCTCACCTGGAGTGAAGCCTAACAGACTTAGTCACGCTGAAGGTTTGTTCCTGAGAATAGTATTAAAGTCTATTATCAATAATATAAACTCTCTTGAAATACTTATTTCTCGGATTATTAATTCCTTGACCAACTAAAGTACTAGAAAAATATTTTCACTAAAAACTTCATGTTATTTATGAAATAAAAAAGTAAATTAACAGCAAAGTTTATTAATGAAACTGTCCAGAACATGAATAGTCTTACATTTCCAGTATCTTGAAGCCTTTCTATAGTGTCTTGAGGAATAAAAGCTATTTTAGTTCTCAATTTATTTCTAATTGTAAGCTGAGGATTCTTGAGAAGCTAATATCTGATTTATCAGACAGAGTAGCAAATAAGTGAGACCAATTACATTAATTTTCCCCTAACTCTGCCTGTCAACTGTGTCATTCCACCAGATTTAAGTAGTCCATTATGTTTCTAGTCTGAAAATGGTACTGAAACTCTGAGGAAAATCCCTGCCTGCTTTTGAGACCTTGAAGTAAAGCTATGCCCAAATAAAGGCTGCAGTTCCAGACACCATTAAGAACCACTTATCAAATCCTGGAAAGCTTTATTGCTTTCCACCTGGCCTAGATTACTTCAATTCTTGAGCATACAATACTAGAGGACAGTAGGGTAAGCCCTGCGTGCCTCGGAGAGCTGCTGTGCTAGGTCCTGCAGTAGTGCGGGAAGTGCCACACTGCCATCTGCAGTCTGCAACTCCCACCAGTGGCACAACTCAGCGCTCAACTGCCTCGCAGCCAACACTCTTCTTCTTTTCATTTTCTCCCTTCATGCTGATGAGTCTCACATTGTTTACCTTTCCATGCCTTGATCAAACACGACCTTTCAGAACTTACAGAAAAAGTTCTTTTGCAACGCTTCCAGCTAGTTATAGGAATGGCAAAATGAGAAGGGAAAAAGAAAGCACCTTAAAATTTCCATTACCTGTCTGGTGTGTATGGGGCCCGGGGTCTTGAAGCCTCCTTGACAGCTGCATTCAGAAACACTGTAAGGGTCCGAGCTGCTTGATGAGCACTTGGAAAGTGAGTCACAGCCCACCACAAAGGTGTTATCTAGAGGCAGTTCCTGAATGACATGGTGCTTCTTGGGGGGTACAGGAGTCTCAGGTTTAATCTGAAAGGTAGGCTGTGGAGAAGCAGACTTGTAGTGCTTTGCTAAATCTGGGCTATCGGGTTTAAAAGTGGTCGGTGTGGTGGCCCAGTTATATTTTCCCATAGTCTGTTCTTCTAGCTCTACAGGAATGTCTAAAGTGCCATTTATGTGTTCATGGCCAGGATCATCAGGCTTAGATTCTTCAATAGTCACAAAGTTGAGGAGAAGGCTTTTTGGAGAGCGCTTCTTCTTTTTCTTCTTTTTCTTTATCTGCCTATTCTCTTGGTTTGGGGAAACCCATTCACCACTCTGCTTGTTTTTTTGGACAACCTTGTGCCTGGGTGTCTGGCGGCACCGCACTAAAGCGGTGACAAAAATGACCAGAATGACTGTCATAGTGCCTGCAATAATGGCAATGATGATCTTGACATAATCATTGGTTTGGGGGGTTATCTCACCATCCCCAATATTCTGGCCAACTGGAGTTTCCATATTTCTGCGCACCAGTTCTTGCACATAGGAACTGTTGGTGACTGTCTCATTCACAAACAAATGCACAAGAGCTATAGTATAAAGAGACTCGGGCTGTCCTAGGTCATTGACTTTTATCACCAGTCTGTGCAAGCCATGATCTGATGTAATTACCTTCTCTTTCAAAGTAATATTGCCTGTTAATTGGTCAATTGTAAACAAGCCCCTCGAGTTCCCACCTATGATGCTATAGCGGAGCTCTGCATTCATTCCTGTGTCATTATCAACTGCAAAGACTTTAGTAACTACAGACCCTGGACTGGCTGATGTTGGAACCAACTCATATGAATAATTAGATGAGGGAATAACAAAAACAGGCCTGTTGTCATTTACATCAACAACATTGATGGTCACTTTGGCAGTTGAGGAACGCTGCAGTCTTCCTCCGTCCACAGCTTTCACCTGGAAAGTATAGGACCCCTGCTGTTCCCTGTCAAAGGTAATATTCGGTCTTATTACACCAGTAAGTGGGTCTATAATGAAGTTATCTCTACCATTTACTATAGAAAGAGTGACCGCAGCATTCTCTCCTGCATCAGCATCTGTAACTGTGATAAGCCCCACTGTGCCATACATGGGTAAGTTTTCTGGCACATAGAAATTATACTCGTTATGTGTGAAAGCAGGGCTGTTATCATTCTGGTCCAGGACTGACACTGTCACAGTAGCATTGGTCTGCAAGGGTGGCATCCCATTATCTTTAGCCAGCACAGTGAAGGAGTACCTGTCTTGCTTTTCTCTGTCCAGCTTTCTCACTGCTGTCAGAATGCCCGTACGGCGGTCAAGGTTGAAAATAGGGGGTGCATCAGAACCCAGGATATAGCTGATGTCAGCATTGCGCCCACTGTCAGCATCCGTAGCACTGATCTTGGTTAGTTGAGTACCAGGAGCATTGTTTTCAGGGATGGAAAGACCTATGATAGGCTGGGTAAAAACTGGGGCATTGTCATTTTCATCTTTAATTTTGATCAGGAGCATTGCAGACTGATTTAAGGGAGGCTTCCCCGAATCCGAAGCCACTATTTTAATGGCATATTCCCGTGTGGCTTCGTAATCCAGAAACGTGGCCGTCTCCAGAAGAAACTGATTATCAAACACTGGCTTTAGCCTAAAAGGGACATCATGATCTGTAAAACAAGTCACTTTTCCATTCAGATCAGCATCCTTGTCCATTACTGTTATCAATGCAATTTTTGTATTAAGGGGAGCCTTCTCAGACAGAAGCACTGTCCCGTTCACTGGATTGATGATGTATCTCGTGTCTATTGATGGGACATTGTCATTTATATCTGTGACATTAACAGTCACCGTTGCCCTCGATGGAGTTGAACTGCCATCACTTGCCAAAACAGTTAATTTGTGTACAGGAGACTCCTCCCGGTCTAGTGGTTCTCTTATAGTGATGAGGCCGGTGGTGTTATCAATGGCAAAAAGCCTCTTGGCCAAACTGGAGATCTGGTTGCTGAAATAGAAGTGGATTTGTGCATTTGAGCCCAGGTCTGCATCAGTGGCATGGAGCTGAGACACAGAGGTGCCCACGGGCGCGTTCTCTGGAACACTCACTTCGACATCATTCTCTTTGAAGACTGGCCGATTGTCGTTCACGTCGGTCACTGTCACTTGCAGTATGGCAGTGCTAGATCTCGGAGGGCTTCCACCATCTTCTACTTTAATTTTCATCACATAGGTATCCTTCTGCTCCCTGTCCAGGATCTGCTGGACAATCAGTTGCGGCCACTTATCTCCCTCGGGTGTCTCAATTATATCAAGCCCAAAGACATTCTGACCCTACAAGACACAGAAAGAACATGCTTTAGCAGAACGGTACATTCATATACAAAACACCTCAGTCTTCTGAAACTCTGATGGAATATATATACACACTGTATACATGACTATATATTTTTATACATTTACCTTTATTTTGCCATATCCATTTTTGCTTTAAGCCCTGGGGCATTAGAAAAGCTTCAGAACAAACATGGGAAGAAACATTTATTTTAGAAAAATGGGAGGGGGAAGAGGAAAGAACTTTGAGAGGTTGGTGATGTGTTTTCTTCGGGGTTTTTTAACTGGTTTCTCTATTTCTACAGATAAGTTATTAAATTCCTGGGTAGATATAATATGGTTTCTCTACTGCATGAATGAGTGTGGAGAAGAAGAATGAAACCTAAGTTCTGCCACATCCAAAGGCAAAACCATAGGTACACACCAGAGGACTTAAACTAATATAGAGTTTCAAAGAAAACAAAGGTTGATAAAAGGACTGGTTTTCTATTAATGGAGAAACTCTGGAAAGGATCTGAAACCATCAGCATAAAAAAACCACCATCATCAAAAGGGGATTACTACGTGATCGAGGCATTAGATGGCATTTGAAACAATAAAAGGAATACAGCTTTGGCTTCTTTAGCAGAAGCCATATGAAGGTATAAGCTTTGCCAATTGTTCCTAAATCAAGGTATACATTTTGGACCAATTAGGTTACATTTTAGAACAGTAATTCCATAGTGATGTCTCCATGAAAGCAGAGTGCAAGCCTCCTCTTCATCTTCAATCCGGCTAGCCGTTACTTGCAAGAAATTTCATAGTTACTCAGGAATTATGTATTATATATTCTACACTTTAACATAGGTTTTTTTTAAAAAGTAACAGAAGTTACTTAGTAGAAAAAACACCACCACCACACACCAAAAAAACAACCACCACAAACCAACCAACAAACCTGTCACTTATCTTTTACTTCTTTATTTGTATACAAGCTGACAGATGGGCACTGATCATTCTGTCATTAGATCCCACAAGGAAAACAAACATTTCATACAGACTTTGAATACATGCAGCTATACATATGCATATCCATTTCTGCTTTTCTTCAACTAGCAAGTATGAGGAAGGTATTTTTCATTTTAGCATACAAGTTCTGTATCAATGCAGAGCTTCAGTTCCCTATCACTAACAGTAAACTACTAGAGAAACAAAAAAGAATGAAAAGATCTCTTCTAAGTTATTACTACTTGAGCAATTTTCTATTGAAAAAAAACATCAAAGAGTAATTCTTGCTATTCATTACAGCTTTTTACATCTTTTTTGAAACAAAACAAAAAAAAGTTACAGAAAATGCTATTTCTCTAAGTCAGGCAAGCATATTTCACATTGTTTAAACAATGTTAGCTGTGGTATTATGCTGCATTTTAACAAATGCATTTTGTAATAATGGACAGTTCTCCACTCTAGACATTAAAAAAAAGTAACATTCAAGTAACATTTTTATTATTATAAATATCTAGACCTCTACCTTGTGAAGAAAAACTGAGAGCTAAAAATCCCAAGAAAAACATACTACCTTTCCCCATTCAAGTGACTGGCAAAAATGATTTGCTACATTATCATCTCCACCACTGCAGAAGGATGGGAGTGAGAAATAAGAACGGTTGACTTTTTTCATCTAAAAAGACAGTTTAAGCAACGTAACCAAACTACTGGAAACAAAACAAGGCTCTGCCCATCACAGAGCTTTAAGAGGCTATGGCCCACATGACAAGATTCTTCATCAGATCAAGACTCAACTGTTACCTTACTCAGTTTTCCAAACATCCTTTTCAGCGGATTCACACATACAATAAGGGCAGAAATAATGAAATCAGTGCTATTGTTGACCACTTCACATTGTATATTTACCTGATCATTTGTAATGGATCCAAAAGTCCTTTTCGGAGCTGTTTTAGGCTGTCATGTAAATAAATAAAACAAAAGACAATTAGAGAGTTTTTTTAAACTTTTAACATTTAGGTAGAATAATAAATACACAATTAATGACACTTGGCACTTGTGATAACCTAGAAGTATTACGGACAGGACTGGATGTGGCACAGTGCACCTGATACATTATTTTCAATAAATGCTGAAAAGTAAATTTACCTTTTTTTCTTTCAAATGTGATATTTTGACTGTAAAAAATGTGAATTCCCAAAGCCAACACAAATCCTTATGCACAAAATATTCTACATGATAGGCAACAATGGATGGAAGTCCCTATAATAGGTGCATATTAGTACACTCAGCTCTAGAATATCACAAGTGCTGGAGCTCTGGAGAAGGTCCCTTGTCTGCTGTTACCCACACAGTGTACAATTGATGTGTTCATGCATTACAGAAGACTAAAATTAGACAGCTGTCCTGTTCAAAGACTGCACAGTCACACTGCACAGGTTACAGCCCAAAGTTACTTAAAATACATGTTATTAATATTGACAGTTAACTTCTGAATTATGTGACAGTACCTCAAAGGAGAAAATAAAATTACAAAGGTAAGAAATGTTTATAATGCAAAACTCAGCAGATGGAAAGTTGCTTACATGTTTGAAACACCAGCTCTTTGTCAAAACAACTACAGACTGCTAATTTGTAGGCCAAGATTCCTTTGAATTTTGTTCTTTTTATGGTTTTTCTGTCAGTGTCATACACTGCTTCAGATAGAACCCTGCAAAGAAAGCCAAAGCTCACCTCTAAACTGAATTTACAGGTCCAGAGTCACAGCAAAAGCAGGATTGTAAGCTATCCTTATCATTCACCTACAGTGAATTTTGTGCATTAGAATCCTAATTAGCTTCATCTGTACATTACAGGTAAGGACATCATTTATTTGCAATGTCTATATCATAACTTGCACTGACAGATTTCCTCTCTATATATACAAAACCTTACTGGTCCTATGAAGCAGACAGAAAGAAAAATGCCGTTGATGGGATCGTAAGAACATAAGGATAATAACAAACCATTTCATGCTGGAAAGGAACAGTAAAAACTCTACCTTGGAATAAAGAGGTTGACAATCTAAACATATAATACTGACTTAAGAAAAAAAGAATGTCTGTGAAGTATACCTAAACATCTGAATTTAATGATATTACAAAGACCGAAACAGTTCTAACAATTACATCACTTGAGCCTCCTTAATCCTTTCTTAAAATGTGTTCCTTTCTGGAAAAGATTTCTTTTGATCTTGACATATTCTGAACACTGACAAATATATTTTCAAATAGAGATAAAGTGTTGTGGAGTCTCCTCCTCTGGAGATATTCCAAACCTGCCTGGAGGCATTCCTGTGCAACCTGCTGTAGGTGAACCTGCTTTGGAAGGGGGGTGGACAAGGCCATCTCCAGAGTTTAATTCCACATCCTACCATCTTGTATTTCTGTGAAGGTAGATAAGTATTTTTTTTCTAATGACAGAATAAGTTTGCATCCTCAATTCTTGGCATCCAGTTCTCAGAATGTATTAGATCGTGTCCACCTCAATTAAGGAGAAGCAATTAGAGACAGTGAATACTACATCACATCAGATTTGAAAACTCTTCCTATATTACATCTTCAGCCTATGAAAGGCTGTTTCAACTTTTTTTTTTTTAATGATATCTAACTTCTTTTGAACCATGGATTTCTGTTTTTTTAAGTGAGAACAAACCACAGAATGACCCCACCCAACTTTTCTTGTCATCAAAATTCACTTCACATACTGCTAGAAATTAGGAGTAACCGTGTGTGCACATCACTGCATTAACATGATATACAATTATTACCAAAACAATTGCTTACAAAAAAAGTGGCAGCAGGGACTAGGCTGTCACTGGAATAGCCCTGCACAATGTACTTTAGACATAACAATTATGTATGTCAGCAAAATATGCGACTGCACCATAAAACTATAAGAAATTTGTCTTCACAACACTCGTGCTGTATAAATAGTTGTACCACTATGGAAAGACCAGAAATGGAAGCACAGCAGCATTTTATCAGCCTGCCTGAAAGAGCCAGTCCCTTCTGAATTACCAATCATGTCTAAAACTAAACTTCAGAACTTTTAACTTCTGTATAAAGTTCTTTCACATAGAGACACTCTTCCCAAAACGAGAAAGGTCAATAGCTGCAGGTAAGGCAATTAGGGAATTAAACTCCCCCCTTAATCTCCTCCATTACAGCTGTTCAGAAATATTCCCGAGGAGTGCACTGATCAGGAATCTTCTCTGTCACCACACAAGAGTTCAGATGAAGGTATTAAACCTCTTGCAGCTTTACTCTGAATTCCCAGGTTTCCACAGCTAGATAAGAGCTACAGGTAACTGACTTGTCCCTCTGTCCCTATGGTCTCTGGAATCACACTACACATATATAATGAAGAAAAATCCTAATTTTTTTTATTAGGGAATTTTACATTCAACATTTTAATTTTTATGTTTCCTTATATGTGTCACAATTGCATATTCGCTCAATATCCTAGTTGAAAACAGCAACAGAACTGAGTATCTCTAAAAAAGAAATAAATGAGCACATTTTAGTGATCTAACTCTCCAATGCCTCAGTGTGCTTTTGGAGGTAACAGCTAACATTTCTGCATTGCTGCTCAGAACAGCTCCTAAATCATAACCTCATTTTGCTTCAACAGCCAAACAAAGTGTCTTAGGCTCCTAATGGCACAGTTTAGAGCTCTCAGATGAATGCTGACTGGGTGCTGGAGCAGCATCAACCTGCAACGCCCCCCGCTCGCTACCTGCTCTACAACCAGATTAGTATGTTCAGGCAAAAGGAGATTAAAACTGACAGTCACTTATGTACAAGAAAACAGGAGCAACCAAGACATTTCTGAAAATTCCTTTAGCCTAAAGTAGACACTACCCAGTATCCTCAGCTTGCAGTGACTTCAGTAGGAACTGGGGGTGATGGATACATATGGATTTGGCTCATGACATACAGAAAAATTAGAAGACAGAAAACCTTTGAACAAAATGAGTACAAATATTTATACATCAATGTTCATTAAATTAATATGCCTTATTGTCTCATTTCCTCTCACACACACTAAACCAACTTCAGCCAAGGTGCATTATTTCTTTAAATACATGGCATCTTCCTTAGGACAAACCCACACCCTCACCTCTAATGCTGATTTTTTCCACAAAGTTATTTAGCAAGGATGCCATTGGTTTAAAAGGGCCTCAGCTCAAATAAGGATCAGTTGTGAGCAAAACCACTGTATCTTCCCTTTATGTCTACACTTTCAGGAAAAAAAAGTTGACAAAATGTTCATGTGTGAGATACTTATGCCATTCAGATCTGCCCTTCTCTGCAGGGATCCCAGCATCAAGAAATACAAAGCAAGAAAGAGAGACAACATGTTCTCTTGGCTTAAGTTGGAAGGACATTCTTTCACATGTACAGATATTTTTATGTATCACTGCTTTATGAATTTTGACACTAAAACATACAAAGCCTTAATGCAGAAAATTCACAATTCACAAGGGCAAAAGTATAGGAGAACGAGGAAAATAAACCCTAATATTTCATGTTATGAGATTTCATTTTGAATCTACTTCCCCCACCTTTCACAAACATGCTTTAGGAACTGCAGGGCAATGGCAAATACCGTTGAAATGAACACAATCTTAAGGCCTTTCTCAAGGTCTCCATTCCTGGCAGGGTTTTCTAAAACTCAGAGAAAGTTTGTGTGGGACATGTAACTGCCACAGGATCATTTCTGCTTTTGAAAGAAAGAAGCTGTGCTTTTCCAAATAATGAAAGCTTAACCTTTTTGTATTATTCTGAGAAAATAGCAGTGGAATTACCATATTAGACTGTAAAAATACATGATGTATGCAAGTGCAAGATGCCACTTCACTACACATTGGAAGATAATAAATAATATGGCAATTTCAGAGTAATAAATCAGAGACAGCTGCTGGGAAGGCACATCGAGTGACAGTAAGCACTAAAAATAGTTCCAGAGAGACTGAATTCTAAAACTCATTAAAGTCTTTTCACCACATTGATCAGGGAAGGTAGGGGATAAACCAAGAATATATTTTCTGGTGCTGGATTTATCAGTAAGACAACTTGTCTTCCACCTCCAGTGTTACTGACTCTTATTTATCCGAATCAGTAGAACAAAAACAAGATAAAAAGAAACATTTCCTTACTGTAAGGCAGTAACTTGCCTCTGAAAGTAAATTTTGAAAAGTCTCATGCTGCCTGTGTGTATTGAAACTTTTAGTATATAAACTGTCACAACCTTCTTGTTAACAAGTTATAATCCTAAAATAGCTTTCCTTTGAGGTGTTTAGGATCAAAACTCTTAAAAGATTATTTGATACATACTTTTATAAGTAGTTATACTCAAGAATATATTCTTTCCTAAAAAAAAAAAATTCCAGTTTTTACTCTAATTGAATACACTTCTGCTATTTCTCGGACAAAATCAGTGAAGAAACTGACATCTGATTTGCTAGAAAGAAAATAAAATTAAGAATATTAGAATGGCACATATACAGGGGAAGCACTAAACACTCATCAGTTTTTTCTATTTAGTTTTTGTTTAATGTTTATGTTGTCTAATAGTTCAGTCCTGAATATACCCTGTAAATTTTAGCTGAAGGGCAGGGTGTTTCCTTCAACAGGAAAAAAATGGGAACACCACCTTAGAACACAATAAACCAACAGGTAAGTATAAAGAACACCAGCTTCAGAAGGTAAATGTAATATCCATCTCCTGTTGCAATGATCTAGGTTAGTCCCACCAGGTAACATTTATCCTCCAATAAATTGTGAGCTATCTGTCCTCTGAGGCTGAGACAAGCTCTCCCACAATTCATGGGAGAACCAGCAGAGAGTGGTTAATCTTCCCCGTGAAGTGAATGATGGGGTGCATCTCCACAGGAAAGCTAACAGGAAAGAAAACAAAACAGCTCAAGTGTTAGACCCTGACTGACCTCAGCCAAACTCCACTATTGCAGAAAAGGCAAATTAAGCAGAGAGACTTGAAGCCATTTCTGCCCAGTAACAACTCCTGTAATCCAAGCCTGCATCCTCTGACAGATCTTTCTGGAGGTTAATTCTATCACTGTCCTCAGACAGCTGTTTCCAAATAACAACACACACACTGTTTGTGGTACACTAAAGCTTCAGAACACACTAAAATTGGACCTGGGGCCTCTTTCTTAGTGGAAAATATCAACAGCTTTTGGGCAACCAACACAATTTCAGCCACCAAGGTGTCAGGATAGCAAACAAGAGCTGAGAACCTTCACTACATTCCTTATAACTACTCGACCATCATAACCTCAGGTGAGGAACCATCACAACACCCATGGAATTAATCTTGCTTTGAGACACTTGCTAACAAGGAGAGCATCCCTCAGCCACACACAGGTTAGAACTGGAAAGAATCATTGTAAGAAAGCACCCTCCAGGGACAATAACATGCTCTGAATAATTTAATGTGAAGTTCAGCCTTCACATTCTAAAAATGGGATGTAAACAACTGAAGCTACCAAGGCAAAACTATTAAATAAATCAACGTAAAATCAAGCAAAACCACATTAACTTATGTCCACTAATTGGGAAATGGACCATTAGAATGGAAAATGAAACACACCTCAAAAAAAAAAACTTAAACACTCCTAAAACAGTATTTAACTTAGACACAAAGGCTTAGCCCATACCTTCAGTTTTACACTTAGTTTCTATTTATTTTAAAGGGTTTAATGTTAGGATCCCTACATATTAAGGTATTCAGCTACAAACAAGAAATCTGTTTATGAAGCACTGAGTTAAATGAACAGTTGACTTGAAATTGTAAATTTTCCTTAGGCACATTATTTTTCAAACATGCCGAGGACGTTCTACCAACTACTACATCTGTCATTAGACATCAAAATCACATCATGAAATAAGACAGAAGGACTCCTCTCCAAGAAAGGATTGACTCAATTTGTCCACAGAAAACTGCACGACTGCTCACTACAATAAAACTGGTGTTACATGGCTTCACAATTTAGAGCATTAAGCTCAAAATCTGCAGGTCATAAAGCTAGTTTCTGAATTTGTTGTGCACTCTACCTAGAGTCAAACTCTGCTTCCACCCGCAGTTAACTTTACTGGTACTAAGAAGAGGTTTACTGGGATCTGTGTGGAAGAACCCATTGCAAAATGTTAAATTACATCCAATCTGGTTTCAGAGTCATCATATGGCTTTTAACAAAGCAGCAAACCTCAACTAAATGAGTGTGAGTTATGACAGCTGAAGCAGAGCTTCCAAGAGGGTTAAGCATTACTGAAGTTTTCCAGTATTATGCTCTTAGGCACAATCTGATGAGTTCCAACAGCTGCCCAGCAGGAAAAGCCAGCCACTCATTCCACAGTAACACACATATTAACATGTCTCTTCTGATTTATGGATTTCATAGCCAGGTAGCACACAGCCCTATAGCATGAGGTTGTATCTTTGGATTTATAGTGACACTGAATATTTCAAATGCAAACCATGTCAGAAATTGCTTATCATCACAGTGTAAGTTACTACCTTGAAACCTTTGGTGACGGATAAATTTATTCCATCCATCAGTACACAAGAGAAACAAAACAGGGCGGGGGACAGATCAGCTACTGTGTGTAACCATTAAATCAGCCAGCTCTTTGTTAAAGGCCATGAGTAACAAAGAGCTATTGTGTCACCTTACTCATGAATCTCAGGAGCCTGTATCCTATTTGCTGTGACAAATACATAGCTGAACTTCAAGCCAACATTCAAACAGTTACTGGAAGATTTCACTCTTATTTTTAAGAGCTCTTCTAATATTATCCCAACACTACAACAGCAATGAGGAAACATGGTTTTGCCATTTCTTCTAACCCTATGAATGTTAGATTTCTACACACACACATCCCATATTGTAAAAGGTTTCAAGCCTAGAACTGAGATTTTAAACCAAATGGAATGCTGAATTGTAACATTATTTGATCTATGAATGTAAAGTAATTATCAAAGCTAATCACTGATGTGGAAGCATCTAAAACCCTCAGGTTTTAATTCCACAAAGGTAAATTCATTATTAGAAGATCCTTGGCTGTTCTTCCAGTTCCTTAGCACAGTAAAACAAACATGAAAAAAAAAATCTCTACTCCTTGAATAGTACAAAGTCTTCTGCCACAGGGTAGCAGAATAAATTCTGCTTCTACCTCTAGCCTTTACTTCTCATTTTAGCTCAAGCATATATTCATTTCAAACATGAACAAAATTAATTTTACTTCTACTTAATCTAATATAGTGGGCATGCTTATATGTGATAAAATGGGTATACACAGTTTCTGATCTCCATAAGCTTATGAAAAAATAAATATACTTTAAGTAAAATACTAAAGTTTAATTCCTTTATAAAAAGCACATTTCAGAGACAGGGCTGTTTCCATAGTGTAAGAATGTCACCAGTGGACTCATGTAAACAAGCTAAAGTAAGTGCTTGGCACATGATTTTTCTAAAACTTTGCCCACATTTTGAGTGCTAAAACCATATAAATAAGAATTTTCTCAAATGAGGTTCAAAACCCTACTGCGGAAGCTGTACATTAAAAAAATTACAGCACTTTTATCCAGGTTGCTCATTTAGTCCTTCCAGAAGTTAGTAGAAAGAATAATGATAAAACTGATACTTTACAGAATTTGTGAACATAGTAAATAACCATCCTGCCACTCATATACTGCAGCATCAGAAGAAATACCATTGGGATGGTTTGTGGACTTCCTAGATTTTTTTTTATTCAGACTCTTTGAACACTTTTTTAAGAGTTCAACTTCTTTTAAAGGAAATGGGATGAGGAACAAAACAGAAGGTATAAAGAAAGTGGTAGCTTTAAATGTGCTACAACAAATAGGTTTTAAAAATTCCTAAATAAACAAGGATGAAAACTGTATGTCTGGGGCTAAATTGAAGAGGAAAAAGTTCTCTCAAGTGAAAAAGCCATATAATATCCCACTCTGAAAAGCACAGAGGAACATCCTCATTCAAAAGAAAAAGAAAGAAAAATAAAAACCCTCACCACATAGAAAATGTCAATTTGCTTGATAAAGCAAAGAGAAAAAATGACAATGATTTGACTTTGTAAGATCAGCAATAACCAATGCAGCAATACACATCACATTAATAGAGCCAGCAATTACAGCACAATGTAAGAAAAATGTATTTCAATACTGACAGCTGATGACTCAGAATTCATTTCTTTCACCTATGTTTCTTTTTGTTTCTTTAAAATTGTCTGAAATGCTCTTTGCTACATGTCCTACCTTCAAAAGCTCTACGGGACTTCAGTGTTCAGACCAATTATATTTCTGGGCTAGAGAATATGAAATTATTTTGCAATAAACCTTTCCTTCAGGAATAAAAATAACCATACTAATGCAGTCAAGTGCCATGATCCATGGTTGACACTTGATTTAAATGTATTCTTTGATAGCTAAAAGAACACAATTTTCAACTTACCTTGTTCTCTACTCCCTGTACTTCCTCTTGAAAGGAAGAAAAAACACATACAGTGTATTTTGGGGACAAATAGCTATGATTACTTCACTCTCTATCACTAACACACAATATCACAAAGCTAAAAGCAAAATTAAAAGCCAGAATACAGTATTGTTGTAAAAGCTTCTTTAGTATTGTAATGGTGTATTTCATGACAACTAAAACCAGGAAAAACTGAAACTAGATTTCCTACTTTCAAAAGGTATCTTAAAATCGGAAATGTTCATCTCTTCCAGAAACAGAGGTCATGGAAAAGTGAGCTGGACAACAGAAAAAATCTGAAAGTTTTCTGAATGTAATCTTTTTCTTTACTGAAAATTTTGAGAAGTATTTTTAAAATCATCTCATGTATACATGAAAAAGGCTACTATTCATTAATATCTTGAAATTATTAATAATAATTGGAATAATTTTAAGATTTGCATGCAGTCTGATGGGAACCTCATTCAAGATTTCTCACAACAGTCATCTAAAACACAAGTAAATATGGATTGCTGCATCCCTTACAATAACTGTAAGAAGCAGAAAAAATATAACCCTCACAAAAATATTCTGAAACTGGAATTACTATGAATCCAGTAAACTTTTTACATTCCATGTAACAATACAGAATTTGATTTGTTAATTTTCTTCTAGAACTTTCAATTAATTTGGACAGAAAAATAATAGTCTTTAACCATAATACTTCTCATGCTTGGATGGTGATAGCTCTTGCTTTAGTAATAAGGTCCTTAATTGGTAAAAAAAAGAGCTAAGTGACAAACTTTTTAACTAACAAAATTACAAAAAAGATTCTTTTTGGATACTCTGGTGATGACTACTATATCATGCAGAAAACCAAAGTCAGTTTCACTAACAATTAATAAATACATGATCTGAAATTCAGAAACCTGAATTATGTCAGGTCATAATTTAAAGATAAAGTAGGAGTCAGAGAAAGATCTTTATTCACAGATACTAGCAGTGAATACATTGAACTGATGTACCTGCACAAGGGTGGGAAACTCCTGGAGCATTCTGACAAGGCTCCTAGCTTTTTGTGACATACCAAATGTGAAGTCTTTAAAATATTGTAGATTGAGACAGTAGTAAAGATTATGGATCCTGTATAATTTGTCCTAAGTGCACTGTTAGCAATCTGCCAGAATAAAAGATGTCCCATATATGCAATTGTTAAATACGTATATTCTAAGATACAACTAGCTCTTCTACTGCATCTGAGGAAAAGTTCCCAGAAGTCATTTGTTAGCACTATCAGATCTGGAGAAAGATAACAGCCAGAAACCTGAAGGCCACATGATCCCCAAGTATTCTGGGGGGCTCTGATCTAAGCACAGCAAGTAAGACAGATGAATTTTCAACAGCACAGGAGGGGCAATCGAGTGATTTATCAGAATCAAGAAGAGGCTTATACAGCACTCATTGGATGGCTGCAAGATCCGTGTGCATCCTGAGGGCTATATTTGGTAGCAAACAACTGCTACCTTGTGGGAATGACACACAAGCTAGGGAAGGATAAAAACAACAGCAAATGGGAACGTGATGAAATCTGAGGCCCTGAGATTCTCGCAAGCTGTCTGAAAACCATCAAGTCATGAGAACTTAGCAGAGATCTGCTGAACTCTTCATTCTTCCTGTCCTTGCACTTTTCCTCCTGCTAAGGCACGTTAGGAAGGCATGCAGTCATGTCCTCCTACACACCCCAGCACTTGGGTGCCAAATCTGGGGTTCGTTGCTAGATTTGGTTTTCAAACTTTTTCTGATGTTAAAAACTGTGCATATCAGTAAAACAAAGACCAGGAGCTGTTTTTGTAAATGCTGATAAAAGCATCCACTCAAAAGCGCTGACTAATTAATTTCATTTCAGACTGTGAAAGTATTGACAATTTTTGGAAAACTGATTTTCAATTGTCATAAGGATAGCTGTGAAAACTGAAATTTCAATTTAGAATTTTTTACTTCCATAACCCGGGCAGAGTGTGAAATATGTTGAGACACAATGCACAATTCTGCTGTGCCAACTCAAATTCAGTTTCCGAGTATGTGTGTGACATACTTGCACACAAGAAATGTAAGTGCAATTGTAACATCACATACTCTGTAGTGATATCTAGTTAGAAAACAAAGGAAGTCAATGAAATAAAAATAATAGTTTCTTATCCTTTGAAGCTGAGGATTTTATGGGAAGCGTAACACAAGGAAGAGTTCAAGACTCAAGGCAGCTTCTATTGAAATTAAGTCTTCACCAAGTGATCAGTAAAACTCAATCAGGGCTTCACCTTTAACTTTGATTTTCCTAAATAATTTTGTTCGTCTGCACCTGTGAAATGTTTAGCCAATTTTAGCAATTAATTGAAAAAACTAAACCTCAGTGATCCTTCTGTGCTTCTTGAAATATATTTAACTGCCTACTGCCATGTGCTTCACGAACAGCCAAAAGTCACAAATTCTCTTAAGACAGACTTGTTTTGAGCTGGTAACATCAGTTTGTTTCTTTCCAGGCAGCAGCTTCCAAGATGCAGCTATCCAAAACCAAACAAACATATTTTAAAAAAAACCCTGTCCTTCAGGTAACCAGCACTTAAAGCAGCAGGAAAGAGGGAAAAGTTTTCAGTGTTCTCTTTGCTTATATGAAACCTTCAAAGACTTTCAAAAAATCCAGTTAATGAGTGAGCTTAAAACTTATAACACAAAAATGACAGGGAAAACATTATTTCTGCCATACTTTTTACACCTGTACTCAGTTATGATATTGGCAACATAAGAAATTTTGTCAACCTGTAAAGATTTTGAAAGTACTCATAAACCCCACAATTAAGTTAAGTTGGGAAAATCAGCTGAATATGATATATGAGTTAACTGAGCATGACATTTAATATTATTCAGTAAGTTTGCCTCAGAGATACATTACACTGCCACTGTACAGTAAACATAAAATTTCACTATTCACATGGGGATACTTGAGTGTGTTTAAGAAAACACTTTTTGTACCTTTGCTTGATATTCAATATTACAGTTCAAAAATCATGCACGTATGCAAGGCAAACTGTAATTTTACTTAGATGGAGGTTTTGTTAGCATTATTATTGTTGTTTACTGGTGAGAGCATTATAGATTGTGCAAGTGGTGATTTCTTTCCTCAAAAATGAAGCTGAGGTTTTACTCCACATATTTTTCAGTGCTGTCTGCTTAGCAGGTTTCAAGAGTAAACAAATGCTTAGCCTATTCTGCTCAGAAAGCATCACTACATCTGCGTTAACTAGCACACTGATCTGCCCGGACATCAGGAGAAGAGAATATTCATAGAAGATAGATGAAGTGAAGATCTCCATTTGACAGATTTGTGCCTTGCAGCTTGAGTCTATCATCCTTCCCACACAGAGACATGCTAACTTATATATTATTGTTTCATGACAGCTAGTGTGAAAATCAGAGCCTTGAATGCAGAAAGATACACCAACTTGTCCCTCACCCCAACTCACTGAACTTACTGTGCCTGGAAGCTAGACTTTCTCCTCCAGTCTTCAGTCAGTCCCCCAAAGGGATGTCAGGATAACAGAGCCTGACAGTTTTACAGTAATAATGCCATAAACCACCCTAAAGGAGCCTTGTATCAACCAACAGGAAGCGATTACCTTGACTCTTGACTCACTACCACCAGTCAGCAGTACAGTTTTACCTGCTCAGAGACACCAAGGCTCAGCTCTAAGAATGCAAATCAGGTATTTTTCCCTTTAGAAAACAGACCCTGTGACTTTTCAAAACAGTGCTCATAGATGACCACTTATCTGTTCAGATCTCTATAGGTAAGCAGTGTTTTTACCATAAAAGTTTCTCAGAAGCATCATATACCTTGATATTTCAGGATAAGAAAAACAGGTTGGGGGGGAAACACAAGACTTTTTAAGTTGGATGTTGAGCTCCATCATAAGGGCATGACAAAGCTAAGATGACAAAAAGATTTTGAGGTCAATGGACCTATGTAAAGGGAAGAGATATAAATTTTTTTTTTCTAAATTCCTTATGTTGCTGAAGTAATTGGAAAACAGGAAGAAGCAAATATATTTCACTAGATGTTCAAGGATAATGACAAATGTCAGGGATAAGAATTCCACCTACAAATATTTTCTCCCTCAGTCCACATTCCAAGTCCTCTTGTAATTATGAACTGAAAATACAATCCAAATGAAAGTTATTTACCCCTTCCATATATTTGTAGAGCAGCTTTTCAAGACCCTCAAGTGTCTGTATCTCATTTTATAGCTTTATTTCCCCTTCTATCATGTTATCCATGACCCCAAAAATACCTGACCTAGACAAGAGAAATGGTGGTAGGAAGCCAATTACTTTTCACCTGAAGTGCAAACCTGGGTAAATGCCCTATATTCCCCTCTATTGGAGCTATTCCTCATTACTAAAATGTAGCTTTGATAACCTAAGAAAACTGGTAACAGGAAAGTTCTGCACACTCTTTAATATTAGGATTTATTTAACATTAAGAACTTGCACAATCTGCAACGTTAACAGATTTTTCCCTCTCTTCTCTCAAGAATAACATAAGGGGATACCTAAATATATCCTGTCCATAGTCATTTAATGTGTGCTTTAAAGCATTTATCAAACACTTGCTGTGCACACCCCAAATCTTCGTTGGATACACTCCCTAGAGGTTTCTTTTATGGGAAGGTACTGGGGTAAAATTTATTCAAGGTTAAGTTACATTGGCATATGTGTAAAATCAAGACAGAAATGCAGGGAGAGGGGACTGTTGCACAAAACAAGTTCAGTAACAAAGCCATAACCAGATCTAATTGTAACTATCAGATAAAGGCCTGAGTGAAAGGAAAAATCATTAGCTTCTGAAAAGAATTTACTATATAAGAACTGATTTCTAGAATACAGAACACTTAAATTACCTCAAACTGTTGTGTCAAAATTACTACTTCTAAAACCAAGAAATCTCAAGTTTCAGGAACAGAAAGGTTCTTTACCCAGAGTTTACAGTCAGCATCTCAAACTCTACACAACGTCCTAAGGCCTTTATACTAACACCTGAATTTTCCTGTAATTGAAAGCTAACTTTCAAATCTAGCCATGATGTACAATTTTTACAACATTACTCCTTTATGAGTAAAATGAAAGAGTAAAATGCCTTAATTTCTTGGAAGTGCATCCAGATCTGACAGACACCTGCAATGGCACATCAACCTCTACAAATGTATCTTAAATAAGTTTTAATAACAACACGTATTTGTGAAGTTGGCCATTTCAGCAAGTAGCATTTGTAAATCTTCAAGGGACAGCTAGAATTCTCATTACTTCAGATAGTATTACCCATGTCTCAGTGGAAAAGACAAGGGGATGGAACCTACCATGTGAAAAAACTGAAGCTGTGTCATAACATCAAACAAATACACTGATCTTCTGGCA
This sequence comes from Ceyx melanurus, assembly GCA_024611195.1. NCBI lineage: Eukaryota > Metazoa > Chordata > Aves > Coraciiformes > Alcedinidae > Ceyx > Ceyx melanurus. Next base: position 48,817 of record JANHGL010010798.1, on the reverse strand, counting down.
GTACCAGAGAAAGAGAAAGCTGTTCTCTTCTGACCTATTCCACACACTGACACTGTGGACTGAGGAAAAAACTATTCGGCATCATTCAAAAGACAGCCTGCTTGTCCTAGGAAACCTCTCTCTCCTAAAGGGCAGCTAAAAGTTACCTTAGAAATACAACATGTCCAATTCTCCATATTTATGAAATTATAGGCACTAGAGGGTGACCTTAGAGCTTGACTGGAGGGCAACTCCAGAGCAAAAATAAATAAATAAATAAAATCTTTAATCTATTTTTGAGCTCCCTAAATCTATTACCTTCCCGACCTTGCTGGCACATGCAATAGGAAAGAAGACACAGTACTGTTCTGCAAATATATGAAGTATAATCCATAAGAGTCATTGCAATGAAGGTGGAAGTCAACCTGTCAGCAAAGTTATGCTGAATGAAAGCCCTATGGTAATTCTAGAGATCATGAAGTAAGAAAATCAAGCCATCACTCAAGCAGAAACTCAAAATCTTAGTGTAAGCTACATGCCAATGGGAATTAAAAAACCCAACAAGCAAATGCTTTTTTAACATGTAATCTTATTTCCAGCTTGTGTACAAACACTGTCAAATCTAGCATTTGTTTGAACAAAACCATTATTTCTCAATTTTAGGTTCAAATATCTAAGTACTGTTGTTACCTGGAATATCAGTATGTGTGCAATTGATTTTTGCTTTAGTGTCAATAAATCTTGAAATACCACTGACCAAAGAGCTCTTCTCCAATTGTAAGAAATAGTAAAAAGTTTTTGTCACAGTCTTATCAGCAAGTCAAGAAATCTATATGAATTATAAATACATATAAGTATGTATCTGTAAAATTGAGCTCTTGAATAGTCACCTTTTGCTATGCAACTATATGTCCCTTAATAATTATAGAAAGGGTTGCTAATAAAAAAGAAATCAGTGCAAGAATACTTTGCTACTAGTGCATTACCACAAATTTACAAAGGATTTCTGATAACAGGAGAGTAATGATATTGGAATTTACCTAATCTTAGTGATGTCTAACTGCAATATTCACTAAGAGTTGACAATGTTAATAAATGTCTGTTTACATGTAGAAAAAGCTCTCTCTTGACAGTTTTTTCACAGAAGGCAGATGTTGGTAACAGTCACCCCAGGCTTTCTGTGACCTATTTAAAGGGACAATATAACACTTCATTGTCCTCTCGTGCTGCTGAAGCCTACACAGAAGGATCATCCCATTTCACTATGATTAGTTGTGGGATGCTCCCTCATTCAAAAAAGGTTGGAGAGTAAAAGCAAGGGTTGCTGCTTCAGCTTCCAATTACAGGAATGAGAGCACTAAAAAGACAAAAAAATGAGAGGTTTGAGCAGCTGATGCTGGGACAGTGAGGATGATCTGATGAACACTGGTGTTTAGAAAATGTAAATCTGTGTTGCTGTGCACTGAGTTTGCAGGGATGTTAACTGTGCTTGATTTCTCTCTATGTACTGAACCACTCAGTATTGTTTTGTTTGTCATTCTCTGCTGTTAGTGCTTTTGACTGTCTGATTTGTAGCATGGGTTACACTATTATCAAGGAGTTCTGACTTTTTGGTTCTGATTTTTAACTATAAATCTAGTCTTCCACTGAATGTTTGATTTAACTACCTTCCCAGCTTTCAATTTATAGAAAACTCATCTCCTTCCACTCTTGGATTTTCACAAAGGGGGACATTAGTTACTTGATCCAGAACTCCTGTGAAGCTCAGAAATAGCCTTTTGCAAGAGCAAAGAGTTGCAAGAGCAGGCTTGAAACATGATGAAGATTTGTGATCTCCATCTTGCATGGGTCATGGAATTGATCAACTATACCAGAAGGGGAAAGTTCTTAATGAAAGACACCACTAGAGATGATCTACAGCAGCAAGAGGTAACTCTCCTCATCACAGGCACGACTGACGTGTTGTGAGACTGAGCAAGAATCTATTTTGTCAGATTACAGCAGTATGAACTGACAGCTACAAAAAGAATTCTGGAAGGAATGCATAGCTGCTTCTGATAAGTAAATACAGGAAAATTACTGTAATAGGTAAGAATTATGAAAGTGTAACAGTAACACCAATCAAATTGCCCTCCAAACTGTGACAGATTAAAGCAGCAAACAGCACAGAGGATTAATTCACAGAAGGAAATGCTCTGATCCTTTAAGCACAGAGTTATGTTTTCATCCTAGTCCACTGCTAACTGGGTATTGCTGTGCACATGGAACATCTAGTTTATACCGTATACCTAGCTGACAAGAAATGCTAAATAAGAAATAGAAATAATTCCATTTAAAACATGCTTTCATTGAAACCCTTCTGAAATGATGCATGTGACTCACCATTACAGTGCTCCAAGCTGGAATTCTATTCAAAACCTGCTCTGCAACAGTCCCCCTTTTTAAGATGTAAGAGAACAAAGAAATGCTTCACACTAATATCTTCACAGTCAAAGCAGAGGCCTGTGACACCTGTAAACTCTAAGCATCTTAATCAGACTATATACATATTAACTTGCCTTGAACTCAGCATCATGTCAGTGTTGTTAACACTGTGGTGGCACTGGCAGACCCAAGATAGATTCTACACCAGTATGTAAGCAATGCAAGTACCCTGAAGAGGTGAACAAAAATGTTGTGGCAGTTTAGACTGGGAAAGAGTTAATTTTATTCATAGTAACTTGTATGGGGTTATGATTTGGATTTGTCATGAAAACAGTGATAATCATACAGGGATATGTGTGTTAGTGCTGAGCCACAGCTTACTGTGTCAAGGCTTTTTCTGCTGCCCACACCACTCCACCAGCAAGTAGGCTGGGGGTGCACAAGAGGTTAGGAGGGAACATGGGTACAACAGCTGACCCCAGGTGAGCAACAAGGCATTTCAGATCCTATTACATCAGGCTCAGCACAGAACACTGTGGGAAGAAGAAAGAGGGGACACTCAAGAGTTATGGCATTTGTCTCCCCAGGTCACACTATGTACAGCAGAGATGTTCTTCTGGAGATGGCTGAACACCTGCCTGCCAATGGTGAATGAATTCCTTGGTTTGCTATGCCTGCATGCACAGCTTTTGCTTTATTTATTAAACTGTCTTTATCTCAACCCATGAGTTCTCACTTTTCTGCTTCTCTCCACCATCACCCTGGGCGGGGGAGTGAGTGAGAAGCTGTGTGGGACTTAGATGCCAGCTGGGGTTAAACCATGACAGACCTGTGAGGCTTAGCTGCCCACCAGGGTTAAACCAGAACATTAGCATTTGTAGATTCATCCTTAATCATAAATCACTGCTTATTAACATTTCAATCTAAAAATCACTACCTTCAAATAATTCAGTATTTGTTAGCATCTATCCCAGCAGCTCTGGCTCAATTTCTAGCACTATGACATTGACTGGATGGGAGATATTTGCAAAATGTTAAAACTCATTTTCTAAATAAGGAAACAATAAGCCCAACTCAAAAGCTATGCAGAAGACACAATGTATCTTCCTTTTAAAAAACATAAACCAAAAACATTCCTTAAAATATCTCTTGGAACTTGTCCTCCACAGAACTCCTAAGTAAGTTTCACTAAAACAAATGCTGGCATTACATAAAACTCTTCATGTTTCTGTTTTTGTTTATGCATTTCAGTGTACAGGTGAATCACAGACACCTAGAAAATGTTGCAGTACTATGAACTGGTTACAGAAAAATAAGCTATTTTCTATTGAAGTACATTTTGAGAAAATGCAGGCAGGCAAATACATCTGAATGCTAATTTGTGCCATAATTAAAGTGCTCTCTTGTATTAAATAAAATCCTGTGATAGGAAGCTCCTAAGAAATAATGAACTCAAGAAAAAAGAAAGACTGCCTTTCTTTACATTGTTTTGGTTTTTACTATTTTAAAAGGATTTTTAGAAAGAGGTAGGCAATTAAAATAACATGGAAGTCTGTCACACACTTAAAAGACTTTATCAATGACCTACTTGGCAAAAGAAATTCACTGCCGCAGTTATATGCAACCTTTTCCCTCCCATACTTTGAGAGGGGCAGTATGGTATGTGTAACAAAGTGAAGAAATACTGTAACACATGAACATTACCTTCCAGTAGATAACAGAGCTGCTGAAAACGTGTTAGGAACCTATTAACTATTCAGCTTCGTTTGTAGTGAGAATCTCCTTATCTGCTGGCAAAGCAGGCCTGGCTTCACAGACACAAGCACGTTTTTACTCAACTTTGTTTAAAAAGCAAAACGTAACTGAAGAATTTTCTCTTCATTGCACAGCTTGTCAATTTGCTATTATTTTCTCTGAACTACAGAGCAATGCATTTCACTTGGCTGCTGCTGCATACTAAAGCATCAGTCTTTGAGCTCCTGCACAGTGACTTGCATATCTTATCCCCCACTCCTGTCATCCTCTAAGCATGCTGCATACCCATCATCTTCAGATGTGGTGCTTCCCAAAATTCCCCACCACACTGTCAGATCAGCCCTGCCAGCCTCATCCTATTCAGGATGCACAAGGGTTTCATGTACTGCAGTTTCCCCACTTTTCTGTATGCTGGTTGTAAAAGGCAGGAAAAGGTCAGCACACATCAAAAGCCAGAAGACATGCACATCTTCAGAGCAGGACTCCGAATCCAGCAAAGAACACATCCTTGTGCACCTATCACACTCCCTCCTAGCATTTCAGTGTTCTACAGGAAGAATTCTCAGGCATGACCACCTCCCCTTCCTCCCATTGCCCTATTGTTCCCCACTGACAGATGGATCTTTGTACATAGGCTACATTCACTGCCTGCTCATCAGAATCCTTCATTTATACTGGGTTTTTATCCCTCTTCTTCTGTGATTACTTTTGGTATTAACACTGTAAAAACTACCAGTGGAATAACATCTGGACATCACTATTCCAAACAATGTCTGGCTGTCATAAACTGCTTCTTGGTTTTACAGATACTTCCCAAGGTATGTGAAATTGCTTTCTTATTTCAAGTTTGTGGATCCGTAAGTCATAAAGTACCTGACCAACAGGCAGCAAGAGAAAAATGCAATTAATTCACTTAGGAGATCTGTCTACAGGACTGTGATTTTACAAGTTATTTTGGTTGTCACACATCCAGAATAAGAATTCAGCCCTTTCCATCCATATCACTGTGTATTCATCCTCATGACTTTCCATTACGTGGCAAAAGCAATTTTTCAGAGGTTCATGAATAAACCTGAAACTGGTTTTTTTTAGAAGTTTTTGTTTGTTGCCCCCACCCGCCCCAATTCAAATATGCTTTGTTCTATTTTTTGTTAAGGTTATTTGTACATCTGTTGTGAAACCTGGCTGTCTGGTAGACCATCTCAACTGACATTAGACCTTTAGACAAGGCCTTACATCCTGCAGTACTTTCAGTACTGAGATGCAGCTTTTATTTTAGATGAGCTCCCACTTGTGCAATACCAATATGCTATCATTCTGCTGATCTATTACATTCTGTTTCTGAACACAGAGTCCAAAAATAAACTGACAAAACAAGACTGCTACTGTGGTGATCTGAACCATTGCTCACTCAATCCCAGGGACTCCTGATTTGGTGGTTTCTATTTTTTTTTCCCTTTTCCTAGAATAACAGCACATTTCTCTTAGACACATTACCTCACATTTCTCTATTCAGACCATGTATTATTTTGCCATATTTTGTCTGTAGCCCTGGCTTTTTCATTATTTTCAACTCCTACTGCTATTTATTTAATATGCTGTTACTCATTCCTCGGATTCCCTTTTAAAAGGCCAAATAAAGAAGACTGCATCCTACTGGATGCTTCTGGTTAGCTATCTGGAAATAATAATAAAAATAATAAAACCCCATACATGTAGATCTCCCTGCTCTCACTGCAACCTAGGACTTTAAAACTTTGAAGAGTTTGAGATCTTTGTAGTAAGCTCTGGAAAAGTTTTAAAATTCAAGGCTACACTGAGAGCAGACATATATGTGGGTTATTTTTTTGATTTTCCTAAATAGCTAACCAAGACTGTCCAGTGGATTATAGCTTGCTGAAAGACTTATGCCTCTTTCACTAGTTAACACCCACACTGCCACAGCTCCTTCAGGTTGTAAGCAATTTAAAAGAGCTAAAGTAAGGCAGCACTTTATTAAATTGCTGTAAGTACAGATATCAGTGAACATTAGCTATCAAGTCAATCAAGCAATATATTGGCCTATATAGTCTACATTCTTCCAGTCAGTAATAAGAGTGTCAGATTGGTTGCTAAGCAGTCAAACTACCCAATAGATCCACATTCCAAATTAAGGCAAGACATTTTCAGATTCCCCACATAGGGGAAAAGTTCCCCACACAGGAACTTTTATTATAACTGTTGGGTTTTCTCATTCTCTCTAAGTAAACTCAAATGGAGGTTTTCCTGTGGTTTTTTACTGTGGTACACAGCTTCATATTTCTAATGGGTTCAGGACTGACAACATTTGTGGGAAAACAGTAACACAGACAGTAACACAAGAAGGAAAGAAACCCACCTTAAGGAGTTCATAGTGTTGAATACCATTCACGCCAATATCCGGATCAACGGCAGATGGGACAGAATAGCGAGAATTAATTGCTGTGTTTTCAGGGATAGAGATGTTAATAACTGTAGAGGGGAAGAGGGGAGCATTGTCATTTATATCCTCTATTAGGAATCTGATCTTGACCAGTCTGAAAACTTCATCAGGCAAAACAGCAACCTCCACCTCGTAAAAGCAGCGATTCTCGGTGAGGATGCCAGAGCACAGCTTCTCTCGGTCGATGCGGTTGGCAGTTGTGAATATCTCACCAGTGTTTTCCTCCACCCGTACTAAAGGTACATCCCCAGTCTTATACACCAGCTTGAACTGCAGAGGTGAGGAAAGGGGCACATCTGGGTCCAACGTCAGGTTAAGATCCTTGAGCAAATTCCCAATGAGGACATTCTCAGGCAGTTCTTCCCGCACGGTGTAATTTTTCTCCTGTGCGCCAGATTGAAATACAATACAGGCTAATAAGACTGCCAAGAGGTAGGTTCCAGACAGCAAGTCCATCTCCAGAATGACTAATGAGTATTTGTGTAGAACACCAAGAGTAGCTGGAAAAAGAAGAAAGAAAAAAATCTTAAGATAAATTCTTAAACATTTACAGAATATTGTGTTCTTCCAGTGATGTAGACATGAAAGGGGTACCCTTCCTATGGCAAATAACCTGAACTCTGAATGCCCTATCAGTGAAGTGATATTTGACTTAACAATCCTTCACAGAACATATAAAAATTCTTAAACTATTTTACCTTATAACTGTTTACTGAGGTGAAAATCTTCGAACTGCATCAGAGTGAATGAACAAATTAAATAAAAAAAAAAAAAGTCACTGTATCCAACATATTTTCCTTTTCTCCTTAAGAAAATATCTTCCTTTGAACCCTCTGCCATATTGTCCTCAATTTTTTTGTTTCCAGAGAAAAAGAGAGGCAAGAAGTTTGGAAGAAACCATCTGCTGAGAACCAGATCTTTTCATACTTCTTGCTCAGAAACTGGAAAGCAAGAACACCTATTTTCCCCTCCTCCAGTTTTCACTGACAAAATTATGTTGTATTTGATAAAAGCAGAGAAATCTCATTATTCTTAATACAGGAACTTAAACTAGGAGCAAAACATGAGCTAGATGGAGTCTGGTGAACTTCAGCAAACAGTGGCTGCAAAATCAGCCTAGGGACACTAATACAGCAGTCCCTTTCTTCAAGGCAAGATCCAATTTGATCTTGTCAAGTAAACATAAACACAAGTACTCAATTCACTGAAATTTGCATTATGTGTCTAAAGAGCAATGTATGAATATCAACAAAGGTGAACAACAAAACATCTGAAGTTTTCAATGTAGATTTCCCGGTAAGAAGGGTAAATTTCTAACCCTCTTAGTTCCCCAACTGCCCACCATATTACCAGTTAATAATCTCTTTGGATAGCTGTCATTAATTTCCAAGACAGCTGAGATCACTCTTGCTTTCTTTGATTTTAGGGGGAAAAAAACCAAACCCAAAGCAAAAAGATACTATGGAGCAATAATTTCCTTTTTTTTTTTTTTTAATATGACAAATTTCATGCATCTCCTGGAGAAAGAACGGCAAGAAAATTCACATAATTTTAAACTGGGTGATGTCTGCTCATATATGAGCCAAGTACTCTAAAATACCCCTACCCTTAAAGTGAGATCCAGATTTGTTGTGGGCTGAAGAAAATCCTGTATTTTTCAACCTAGTTTCTAAACAACAATATTTTCTCCTCTCAAGATTGTTAACTACCTCAAGAAAGAGGGAAGTAGAACAGGATGACACAATTACATACAGGTATCTATGCAACATCAGCTTACAGGTGAGAAAAAACACAACTGAACTCCATGTATAGAAAATGCTGCTTTGCCTGATCTTTCTATAATTCTGCCTTTCCAGAGGTAGATGTAAGGTTCAAGAGCTCCATCTAAAATTATTTTTTAGTTAATGAACTTTTAGCTCCTTCCAGCTTAGCATCTGTTTCAGACCCACACTAACTCTTCTACATTATTTTAATTGTGCTGGCAAAAAAGACATTTTTTCCTTCCTTTTCTGATTTTATTTTCCCTGTCATAGTACAGATTGATTTACTCCTGCAGAACAAGTTGCAGTGGTTGAAGAAATTACTGAAGCCAGTAATAGTCTTCACCCCTTAGTTAGTGCCTTTCAGGAGTACTACTTTCAGAAACAGATCAGGAACAATTAATATTACAATTCCATTCAAACTCTGCAACCTGCTGTTGGTTGGGAGTAACTAACAAAGAACATTCCAAATGGATCTGCAAGTTGTATCTTTCCACGTCAGCATAATTTAACTGTAAAGCATTTTCTGGCTTTATGATTATACAGAAAGAGCAACATGAAATAAAAATCCAATCCTGCAAGTCTTACTATGAAAAAAGGCCCTGCTCACTGGAGTAATTCAATTAACCCGACTGAGACTGCTGACACGGGTGAGAACTGCACAGTTGACATGGCAGCTACTGCATTACCTGCAGTCTTGCAGTCATTCACTGACTTGCTTGCAGTACTTTAGTAATTCAGTGTAAGGCACAATACAACACTGAACAGGCATTCAGGTGTGAACTAACAGTACAAACAACCACTCTATAAATCCATATTCAAGCAGATCCTGATTATCATTAATGGTAACACGATGGTAGCAGCATGAACTTCATCAAAGAACTGTGGTGATCTCATACAAGATTAGGTTGATTATGGTTTTATTTATTATCATATTTCTATAATTGTATCTCTCCAGCAATTGTCACCTCACTAAAATATTTGCTCATATACAATGAGCCTGCAGAAAACTCTTCAGCAAAGTACATGTTTGTATCCACTACTATTAAAATAACTATGTATTTAGATTGAGTCCATGCAAAACAGCAATAAAAATGTATGGGCTACAATAAAGAATCAATATTTAAATGGTCCTCTCAAAACAACATTTCAGTAGCATTTGTTGTGCATAATGGAAAGCAGTATTCTGCCACTTTTTCTTCCCTACTAGAAGTTAAACTGAAATACAATGAAACAAGGATGGGGAACCACACATTGACATGTTGATGTTTACAGAATAGCATTATAAACTTACAGTTCATTTCTGAGGGGTGGAAACAAGAAAACCACCATAAATATAAACCAAATTCCAGTCCCTATCACAAACCACTCTGTAATAATATTGATGTATTGACTGCCTATAAATAATAATATAAAATATTCTACAGTAATATTTATACAACCTTCAAATAATCTTACATTATAAAAAAACCCCAACTTTCTATATTATTGCTTCTTTCTCTCTAGTTTGAGATACAAGGAACTTTCATCACACTCAAACCAAAGTCTGTGGTTTATCAAGTTTTCCAAAGCAATTTAAGGATGACTACACAAATCAAATCGTCTAAAGAGTTCATGAAAAACTTTCCTGAATCAATTCTGAAAGTTGTGATAGTACCAGCAGATAATTTATATTAAAAATAACTGATAAGAATTCCTATAACCCCAGTTTTAAGTGCAGTGGAGTTTCTAGGGATTATAAAATAACAGCAGGGCACAAAGAGGTTTTGCAGGAAAACTGCAGGGTGGAACTTCTTAAACATTATATTCCTACACATATTTCCTTTTTTTTTTTTTTTATGGAACAAATTCTGCCTCAGTCTTAAAACTACTTTTGTGTCATATTAAAGAAAATACATTTAAAAAAACCCCAACAGTTTCTTAGTAGCTGTGTTTAGGTTTGACTTCAATCACACCTAAGTAAATTGCAGCAATGCTTGGTAACTCCTATGTCAAGTCTTAAGAAAAAAGGTATCAGATTATTACAGAAATTTCAGAATATTACACTGAGGTCCAAAACTACATCAAACCCAAATAGTGAAATACGAAAACAGAAGAAATTCTAAAAATATCACTCCCATTATCTTCATACTGCTGAACCTATTTTAATTACAAGAACAAATTTAGCTACTATACCACACTTTTTCAATGTAATAAGCCTTTGATTTGCAGCTAAACAACCATGGACTCCTTAAATAGGAGTATTTAAATGCCCGTGTTAACAGAGTGTTTCTCAGAGAACAGCTCCCCATCACACGGGCTCTGTTTGTCAGTCAATAGCATGATGATGATGTTATTTAACTGAAGAGTGAGCTATTTGCAACTATTCCAGTTGACAAAGGCTGCCTCTAAAGTGCCCATTGATAATTAAGCAGTTCTGTGCTATATGCCAGGGGTTTTGAATTTCCCAATCATGTTGATGGGATTTCAACTTTCCACTGTAGACCTCAGCTGCTGAATTGTTAAATTGGATCTTTTCTCGTACTGCAGATTTTTAGTGTGGGGTGTTTTGGTTGTTGGGGTTGTCTTTGTTTTTGTTTTGTGGTTGGTTTTTGCTTTAAGTCACCAACATAGCTGAACACAACATCCATCCTTTGTCACCACACATACCATGTTTCATTTAAGGAACTGAATAGTTTATTTTTTATTTAAAATGCAGAGTCTTCACTAACATTTCTTACCATTTTTGATAACAGTAAGTAACACTACAAAGCTACTCCCTGACAAATTTTTTTTTAAGGCTAGGCATAAATTATTACAACCAACCTGAACTCATTTTTATCTTCTATAATGTTTCAAACATAAGTTATTTGGCAGCCATCAGTATTTATCCACCAGATCCACTCCCTATATAGTATATTCTATTATCATATTCAAAGAAAACAACCCACCTCAAAAAGAAACAATTTGTTATATTATCAAGGCTTTCAAATTCATTCCCTCATATGATTTTACTCAAAACCACTAAGGGACTTATTTATTCTTTGATCTATTTTTTATTAGCATGATGGTACTGACTTCAATGAGGTTTCTTGAATTTGATTTTTTTTTTCCAGTGATTAACAAAATGAAACTGGAAATTCCCATGACCAGGAGAAAACATCACCCCACATTTAATGAAGTCAGCAAAAGAATTGTGAGTCACAACTTGCTTCAGTTGCCTGTTCTGTTTCAGGATCCTCACTGCTTTAGAAATAAAGTATTTTTAGGTTGGGTTTGTTGTGGGAGTTGTGTTGTTGTTGTCGGTTTGGGGTTTGTTTTTTTGTTTGGTTGGTTTGGGGTTTTTGTTTGGGTTTTTTTTATGGGTTGTTGGTTTTTTTTTTTACTTTTCCACCACAGGAGATAAGAAATACTCATCAGTTGAAGAAAGTTAATGACCAAAAGGTAGATTCTTGCAGCCACATGAAGCAGCAGACAAGTAGGAAACAAGTAGTTGATAAATTCGTATTGAAACAGAATTACACTGACATTACTGATATTCACCTGAAACTAGTGTGAAAAATGCTCATTAAAACTTAAATCAAGTTGCTGCAAACAGTGAACAAAACTAAAAGTACACAACAGGCAGTAAGCATAGTGAATGGATAAAGTGAACTCAAACATTGATACGTGGCATAAATATTTATTTTAATTGTATCAAGACTTGAGATTTACAAAGATTCTTTTTGACCATCATACCAAGTATGGCCCATGTCTGAGAAAATGCATCTAGCAAGCACTGAGCAAACATTTTAAAAATATCCTGTAACTTACTGAAGAGAGCTGTGAGAATATGCAGTATCCAATTTATTTATATACCAGTAATGCTAGGAAACAGTCCTGCTAGTAGCAGTCAAAAGAGTTTTGCACCAGTGCTGCACAGAAAGCTAAAGGGTGAGAAATCTTGGAAAAAGGGGGAAGATTTCCCTGATGAGCAAGGCTATTTCCATTTTTTTTAGAAGGGAACACTGCAATACCTAAACAAATAGAGAAAAAGGAGTAACAACAAGAAAAAATAATTTTAAAAACCACACACAAACCCTCTATAAAGTGACTGAATGTACTGTTACAACTCAAAACACTAACCCAAAACTGCTCTACAAATTCAAATATATATTCACTACAATTCAATAACCCATTTTCAAAAAACAATACCAAAAAAAATCCAGTTATTAGTGGTTTGACTCATAACACCATTTTCTTAGTGTTTTATTCGTGTGTTTGTACACATGAATACATTTTGCCAATCAAGTGACAACTGCTCTAGCTTTGGTCCTTGAAAATCTGTTCATGCCTCAAATCTGAAAATTAAATCTCTACAAAAGCAAACAAAGGAAAAGTCATCTATGAACCACTGGCAAGAGATTGCAATATCCCAGTAAGAAATTCTGTGAAACCACATATGTGATTGCTGGATGTATTTCAACTTAAATCGCATTTTTATTTAATGACAGTGGAATAAAATCTGATTTTAGCCACTTGTGTTAAATCCTTTAAAATGGCGATTGTCAAGATCACCTGTTTCATACATAATACATTTTGCTTTACTGCCTCACTTGCCAATTAATAACTTTCATTATTGAATAGTAGAAAAATACATTTTCCATTATCTACTAAACAAGTATTTGTGAATAAGGGTAGGAATACTGCTCACAGCTGAAGGCAACATTATCTATTATCTCCTCATACTAAATCTAATTCTGCCTAGAGTCCACAGACAAAAACACTGTAGAAAAGCAGACATCAACTGCCTCCTTCCACCCCCCTCCAGTTCAAAGCAAAAGTTTATACAGCAGAGCAAAGCAGAACATTTTCACAGTAGCATGGTCTCCATGGAAGGCTTTGGATAAGAAACAGTAGAGGTTTCATCAAGTGCCAGCACAGCTACTTATTTTCAGATGGGATTTTTTTTGTTCTTCTTAAATACAGCCTAAATGCAAATTAGATTCAAACTAATAGGTACTGGCCAAAAGTTTAAAATTAAAAATACATCATAAAAGATGTTTCCCATACCTTGGCATGCATCTCGCTAATTAACAGCCTAATGATCACATTTATCCAAAGCTGTCACATGTAGCACACAGATACAATACAGAAGAAGGCTCAGTTATAATCAACTCAGCTCTGGAGCCTCTAAGACCACGAACATGAGAATTAAGGGCACATGTTGGAAGGAATTTTCCCATCATTGAGGTCTGGGTCCAAGCAATCGACACATTTTGTAGCTAACTGACCCCGTGTAAATACACTGCACCAATAAACACTGCGATGTGCAATAGAAAGCTCCCCTCACAGAACGCTACTGGAGAGCCAAGGCCACAACAAACACACGTGAAGATACATTAGATTATAAACCAAAAACATAGCCCTGGGGAGGTAGGGAAGCTGGGACAAAACAAACCAACTAAACACCACCAACAGAGCAGCACAGAAACCCCGAAACGAGGCAAAGAGTGAAATGAGAAGAGATTATCTCTCCGCTCGCTGCCCCTGCAGGGCGCTGCCTGCCAGGCGGGTCTGACCCCTCACAACTTACTGCCCACCCTGGGCGCCTTCTCCAACAACTCCTCCTCCTCCCTTACCTGAGCAAACACAGAGCCGCCACCTTGAGCCTCGGAGAGTCCTCTAAGAGTGATAGCGGGAAGCACGTATTTAGCTGAGCCCCGGGAGACCGCCGCCCGCTCCAGCGCAAGGGCGGCTACTCCCTGCCCCTGAGGGCGGAGCGCCGGGCACGCGACACGGCCCTTCCCGCCTCTTTCTCGAAGCTTCCCGGGCGCGAGCGGCGGCTCCCTCAGCCCCCCGCCCTCAGGCGCTTTCTCTCGGCGGCTCCCTCAGCCACCTTCCCTCGGTGCCAGCGGTAGCTCCATCCCGCCGCGTCTCCCCCCGAGGGACTTCGCCGGCACCGGGTAACAGACACAAGGTACCGCCTAAGTACCGCGGCCTGAATAACGTGAAGACGTGGTAAATAGTAAACATGTTGGGTAGAAGGTGTGGCCCAGGTGTGTGTTGTCGTTGGAATTACATGCTGATAAACAGAAAAGTGGGTAATTTTTGTAAGCTTTTACATGAATGAACAAATCTTGTGTGGATTCTGGCCTGAGTTACCGGAGTCTGGCCTACAGAAGTGCCAGAGTTCCACAGGTTCCAAAAGGAGAGGTTATTTTGTGCTGTCTGTCCCAAAACCACTTCAGCACAGGCCTTCAGCAGTATGAGGGGGAAAAAAATCCCCCTCAGAGTCTATATCCCTCTGTTTAGAGTCTATAAAGCACCTTGGGGATCACTCAAACTGAAAGGTGCTGTGTAGTAGGTGACTTTGCCACTTTCAGTCAACTAGAAATGACCAAAGGATTTTTGGCTATTTCTGGAAATGAGACACTTGTGTTAGGGTTGTAATAGAAATGTCATGAAAACACATCAGATAGACTGTTCCTGTGTATCAGTTAATTATACCTCCAAATCTAAGACCTAACAAGAAAATGGATTATTTTCTTTATATGCAGAGTTGTTTTGAATGACTTAAGCAAGATCAACACAAGTGACACAAGGACATAATTATATGTTGCTTCAGAAGATAAAAGAACAACAGTGGTAAGATTAACTGCTCCATCAATTACTGGTATAAGAAGCAGAAATACTTATTTGTGATTAAATGAATAGAGAAAATAATAACTTCTCAAATCTTTAACCTCTGACATTGTAACTGTCAGGCAGATTTCCAGTAAAATAGATGCTCAGAATTGTTCTGGGATAGGAACTGGAAGTATTAAAGTGCTGTGGTATCAGAAAGTAGCCACAATTTGTATTGCAACATAACCATTAGGAACAAAATATCAGGTTTAACAGGATCACTGGAATGCTTCCCTGGAACTTAATCATGTTAATCCCATGTATACTATACAGTAGAATTTTATTTTTTTTTGGTGTATCAAGTTTGCAGGTCTGCGTACCTAACAAAATAGCCTATATTTGATGTGACAGCACATTACACCTATTTTCTAATATGCAGAGATGATAAATTCCTAGTGTGGATGGATGCTGCGTTGTTTTAAGTGGAGAATCATTTTCTGTAACCTGAGGGATACTGCCAAGTCTAATTTCTTTAAAATCCATTCAAGAGATTCATACTCAGACTTGGCTGGAATATGGAGGCATATGCTTTTTGATCAAATCACTAAAATACAAGCTCTTGAAGTTCCTCTTCTGTGGGGATGCAGTGTTTTCTTGTAGAAAAAAAAATTGATTTTTTCATGGAACATACTATGTTTTGCCATATATTTACTGCTGTATGCTACTCTTACTCAGATATCAGGGTGAAATATCTTTTCTCTCCTAGAAAAAAGTATGATCGGTCATCTGAATTCCTTGTTTAAATTCCTATGATTTCAGGAGAAAATGAAACATAATTGCACAAGCCACACAGTGCCCTTTCTTATACTACTAGAAATCAGGGCAGTGAGGTTTCCCGATGTTTGTTTGTTTTGTAACAGAGACATTAAGGGGTTTGAGTTAAAAAATATCTGCAACATGCATTTGCAAGCTGATGACCAAAACAGTGTTGCCTGGAATGCAGACAATGCTCCATTCCTTGGTTCAAAAATACTTCTCATACAATCTTTGTAGTACAGTAAAAGCTTTGCACTTTCTTAGACTGCTAATACTTTAGAGTTCTATCAATGACAGATCAAATAATCATTAGAAGTTTGGGCATCTCATTAGTCTTGCATTTGACCTGAAATTAAGAAGGTGAATAATCATATTGAAATACATCTGTTTAGCAATTCCTTTGAAAATTAAAACTATTTTTAATGAAAGCTTGTTATTGAAACTATTCTTTCATTTCATTTAAAATAAAATCAACACTTTTTTCTTTAAATCAATGTACAAAAGATCAAAGTGAACACCAATTCAAATCACCTTGTTGTCTCCTATTGACATAAGAGTCACAGACCAACAAGTAAAAATACCAAAACTGCTGAAAAAAATATAGTGTATCATGGTTAGTTCTAGCACAGGACTCAGGCTGCAATACTGAAAGACTGCAGGTCACATCCTGCCTTCACTACTAAAAAACAACCAACCCAAACACCAAACAGCAGCAAGGTCTTGTTTTACTTACTGGTCTTAATTATTGTTTTCTGTAAATTGCTGTCTGAGATCAGATTGAGTGCATGTGCACAACTCCTAAAGCATTAGCTGTTCTGCTTGCTCCTTAGAAATAATACTGACCCTTTTCATGTTTCTGAGCATAATACAATAACCTAGCAGGTTTCTAAAGCAAAAGCTACCCCCATGTTGCATTTAGCAATTGAACTTCCCTCAAGAGAATGAAGAGATTACAATTTAGAGAATATACAGTGTGGTATCCCATCTTTTGGTGGGAAATGTTCATCTTTTGGGAAGAAAAAAGACACAGTTACATAGTTTTTGATGCCAGCACTGTTATGATATTGCTGGGTGAGATAAGCATGTTTTCCCTATATATGAAGGAGTTATTAATTTTCTTTCTTTTTTGCATTTTCAATCTGCAAATTTCCCTGCATATATTAGTTTGCATAGGATGGTTTAAATGAATCATCCTCCATTAGAAATTAAACATGCATTTTTATTTATTTTTCACTCTGTGCTGTTGCAAATTGTCTTAGTGTAAGTCTTCATGACTATGTTTTAGCAAGCAGGCCACCTAGTGCCTAACAATAACAAGTACTCTATAATGACCTGAAGTGTGCTGCAGGAAGTAACAGCACACTGCACTGACTGGATATCAAAATCATGTTGCCATGTTACATCCCTGCAAAAATAATAGAGAATTCAATTTCACCACCACACTGGAGTAGGACTGGGACAGTTTCCTGTAAAAAACATTAAATATGGAACAGATACACACCTTTTTCTTTTTAAGATACATTAAATTAATTTTCTTTAAAAGGTAATTTTGTAATCCAGGTACCTGAAATACCAACTTTCAATTTGTTGAAAAAGAAAATGCCAGTCTTTTTCTACGAGTAAGATTTCCCATTATTCTTGGACATATGTGATTTCTATTTTAATAATATTAAGAATAACATCGTATTTTAATACTGTGAATGACACATCTGGTGGTACCATAGCAAGGGATATTTCCTCCTAATTTCATGTGTCAGTATTTTATAGTCCAATTCAGCTTCTTTTAAGATTGCTGGCAAAGTTTCCATGAAGATCAAGAGATACAGTGCCTATTAAGCTTTGTTTCATCTTGGTGATATACTGTTTTCCTGTATACTGGGATTAAAATTCCATAATCTCAAGAAGCAACCAATAGTCTCTCTAAGTAAAAAAGGTATTTTTTTCTTTACTCAGTTTTAAATTACCCTTAGTGCTTTCCTTGGAATAGTGAGATTTTAAGCCTATGGAAAGGCTAAGTTCAAAAGTACCAGAAGATACTGAAAATATTTTCTTATTCAGAGTCTACAGAACACTTTTCAAGTATCCTGATTTGACACATCTCCATCAAAGCAAGTCAGATCACAAATGCTTTAGTCAGAACCAATACTTTAGTTCCCTGAACTTCAGTGAAATTTAGGATATCATGGAACTGGGAAATGTATATCTGTGCTGAGTATCTCAGCCAGTGCTGTTGAAATCCAAGTTTAATATGTTTTCAAAAACCTATTTACTCTGGAAAGCATAATAAA
The DNA here is from genome assembly GCA_024611195.1 of Ceyx melanurus. Lineage (NCBI taxonomy): Eukaryota > Metazoa > Chordata > Aves > Coraciiformes > Alcedinidae > Ceyx > Ceyx melanurus. The sequence continues at coordinate 30,749 of JANHGL010010798.1, read as the reverse complement.
CTTAATCTTCTGGTTCCATTTATAAACTTATTTAGGACTTATGTATATATATATACACACCACTTGGAAAAGAAATCATGAAAAGCATTCAGTGAAATAAACTTCCTTTGAGCATTACAGCAAAATTTAAGAGAACATGGCCACTACTTATGAACCCACCTTAAGGAATAGAGATGTTTTCCAGAACTAAGAATCATGGGCTGATCTGGTTTCTCATGTCCACACAGTGGACAATATCATCACGTGAGGATTCTTTTTTGGGTCTGCTGGGGCTTCTGAAGCTGTCAGAATTTTCACTTTATCCAGTCTGGAGGAATCAATTATGAAAGATCCAAAATGTGAATGCATCACTAGTGGCTGTGAGAACGTGCACTACTTTGCTGCCTAGCAGCTTCCCTCCGTGCAGTGACAACTGTAAAAGAACTTAATCTAACTCCATGTTGGAGTAGAGGACCTGAGACTGGTGATCGTCATCAGCGTGTAACATCCCTTGGGTGACAGGTTCCCTCATTCATCTGGGTGCTCATGCATATTGACAAGGATGCTGCCTGCCAAAAATGACAATACTGTACAGCATTTCCCTAGCTGCATCTTGCCTTCTAGACTGCTGCATGCCACAGGATAGTCTGCTAACCCAGACTCTTTTTCCTAAGTAGATCCTACAGCAATTTCATTCTTCCAGGTCCTTAAGAACCAGGGTCATTCCCTGGAAAGCTGTTGTTTTCTGGTACAAGTGAAGAGGTTCCAAGGCAGTGAAATCATGCATAACAAGGCTTGTCCTCCTGTAAGGCTAATCTATAAGGCTCTGTCTTTATTCCTTCTATCCTCAGCATAAGACCAGATTAGAAAGAGCAACAAAAGGTTTTGGCTTCCTGATGTACTAAAGGAGGCTGGAGGAACAATGGCATTGGCTGTTGCAGTTTCAACACTGGCATCTATTCTAAGCTCAGGTACCATCCACTGCTGCAAGCAGTGTAAAAATGACAGCACACCTAGGTATCAAATCTAGTCCTGCAGCAGAAACACTGGTATTCTTTGCAAAGTCCTTAATAATTTATAATTCTTCTATTTGAGGAAATAGCCAATAGTATTAGCCATGCAAGCCTCTGTGGGCTAATGTAATTAGTCTTATGCATTTTAAGACCAGATAGAATGGTATTAGAGAGAATGGCGGACTATTTTAATTGGATGATGGCAGAATCCCTTTAAGCACTATGGCTGTCTCCTGTGTTCAAAATCCTTTAAAAACTTCACAGATTCCAATTGTTTTCTGCAGTAACAGTATTTCTATCTAAATTATATTAAATGTGTCAGCTCATTTCCTGAGTAAAAATGATAAAAGCACATTCAACTTCTGCAAAGCTGATCACTTTAAAGAAAAATATAAGATAATTAAAAGCTGTTACAACTGACAATACAACACTGCAGCTTCAAAATTCTCCCCTAATTACAGCTGCTAACTTTTAATAGTAACTGTAACAGTGAGTCAGATTTGACATTACAATAGCATCCCAACCTCTTCTTTGGGAGAAAAGCTCTTGGGAAAATACAATTACAAGGTGAGCATATCCAGCCAAGACCATTGCAAGTTTTGAAAAGCCAATGATTGCTTTGATTTTTATTCTTGTTGAGAAATCTAGATCAGTTCCCCTTTGTTTGAATGCAGTCTTTTTAACAAGGTCAAATGTAACCAGGTGGAGCCAATTCCCTGAAAACATTAAGGGACCTTAAAGGCAATGGGCACTCCTCCTTGAAAAGACCTTTTTCTATAGGTAATTTCTGAGCCAAGCATAGGGCTGATATAAATAGATTTATACCATTCCTATTCTTGTAAAGTATTCTTGGTTTGGTATTCATTAACCTTTTCTTAGTTTGATATTAATATGTTATAGAAAGCAGAGAAATTCTCAAATTGCTATAGCTTAAAGTGGATGGTTTTGCCCTCCAAGAATATAGTGTCTCTATTGTCTTTATCCATGATTAAAGGAGGGATGAAAATGAGTATTCAAGCCAGTTGGGGTTTTTTTCTCAGGTGTACAATAGGATTCATTGTCTCCTGATCTCCCGCTCAGCCTGACTGAAGATCAGGCCAGCATTTGTCATTAAGATCATGCAATTGGTATTTTTTTCCTCCAAAAGGAGAAAAAAGTAAAAAGGCCTGAATTCCTTATCAGCACAATTTGAGAAAATTTTGAGAAAAGACATTTTACCCAGACTCTGAGAAGACTATACATCCTGTGCTTTACATCTGTCCTCTTAGTAACCCTCATATGACTTCAGAGGTATGTACTTGACCTGACAACCTTTAAACTAAAGTGATTTTTAAACCAAATCAGTTTCAGTGATTTTTATCTGTCACAGAGAATTTGCTTATATGAAGAAGTGGTTCCATCAGATCGTATTGGTGATTCAGTGCACAGGGAAATGGCAAAATGTCTATGAAGAAGAAAATACACAAAATTTAATCACTGGTCTGCTGTACCAAAATAAATGCTAGGATCATTTAGAGATCAATAGTATTAGAATAAAAACTGAATCAAATTCTTTTCTCAGATAGTCAGTGGTTTAGGTTTGTCAAATTAATGGGCAATTCTTTGTAGACTTCATAGCTTATCCTGTCTGGTTCTCGCATTAAGCAAAATTACTATTAAATAATTCTTTCTGAGGAAATCTTTCAGCTTTAAGCTAATGCCAAGATTCAGGTGTGGAAGATTTATTTCTGTAAAGTTTGACCTGTTACACATCCAAGCAGAAGGAAGAGTAGAGGAACATAATGCTGGGGTTTTCTGTGTCTTCTAGCTTGTGGTATTGCATCATTCCCAAAGAGTGATACGCAGTCTATTTTAAGAAAGGGTGGAACAGAACAGTGAGAAAATATGAAGCATTGATTTACCAGCCCTTAAAAATCTTCCTTAAGATCCAGCTACTTGCAAAACCTCTATTACTGAATATCTACTAACAGCTGCCCCTAGAGCAGAGTTTCAAAAGGAACCACCATTCTGCTCCTACAGCAGGACATCAGGACATATGTTAGATACCCAGTATCACAAGGGCACAAAGCATCCACAACAAGGCAGTTCCTCTGCAGCCATCTTGCAACATTGCTGGGTACTTTATTTTTAAATGTGGCCATCATGGAGTGAACTATGTAAAGCAATTAATACAAACCCATACGTTACTGCCATCTGCTAGGAAATTTAAAATTCTTCAATATGCACCATGTGAAACCATTCCAAGGGTGCTCTTGGTCTGACTGTATATACCTTATATAGACTTCACTTCTTGTCCCATCAGGTATTAATCAGCTAACCCAAAACTATGACACTCACTTTAAAGTGATTATAGTGAGGAAAAACATTGTCAGTGGTTTTTTCAGGTCTCATCTGGTTTTAAAAGTAATTGAAGTGGAACATTTCATTCCATTTAAAGTATCCCAAGAGTAGAAGTTAGTGGAAAAGAACTTCTAAGAGCAAATGAGGAAGGTTCTGAAAGAAAAATACCCAAGGGATCCTATCTCAGACACAAATATTTTTTTTTAAATTACAGGTGCTCATAATTACTTGTAAGGGAGAAAACTAATTATGGCAGTCTTCAGGGAGCTTAAACATGGTAAATACTGAGAGAAAGCAGTCTGGGCCTCTCAAAGTTATTTGTATACATTGCTCACAGTTTTCAGTGTTCCCAGCTTCAGTCCTTGCTGGGATATTAGCATCTCTTTTGTTGTTACACAAGTATTTTTATGTTAAATAATTAAAAATAAACCTCAACTCTTCCTGAATTTCCTGCATGTAAAAGGTTTTCTTATAATCAGAGAATATTCCCATGCTCACTAAATGAATGAAGCCTTGTGCTCATCAACAAAAAAACCTGCCTGGATGTATTTCGTATTGCCAGTATGTATTTAACCCATGGTGTTAAAATGTAATCTTGTTTTTAATGTGAATCAATGTGTTCTTGTACTGCAGCAAATAATGAATACTGAAATCTTTTTCATATATTACTATGGAAAATTGCTCTTGTACTACAACACACATAACAACAGATACAGATGTGGCTTAAAAGAGCAAATTAAAACATTTAGAACAGCTAAAAGTGTTTTGAATTAGGCTTTTGCATATGCCCTAGCAACTGGTATCTTCTATATACCATGTATTTAATCATTGTTCAGACTCCAATTACCACAACCCAAAGGAAAATATGTACAAGCTACAAGCCATGTGTTCCTTTCTACATGTCAACTATGTTGACAAAATAAGGAGCAGAGAAGAAAACTCAGGTTTATTGTGTATTACTTAGCTAGTAGATTACTACAGCATGTCTGGTTTCATCAGTAATTCTGAATTAATCATAATAAATTAATCACAATTCTAGAATTAATCACAATAAATTAGAATTAAGTCTGCCTTTTACACAATAAACTACTCAGCACTGTGGTTTATCATATATGGTTTCCAGTTGCTTATCAGTCAGACAACACTATGAGCTTGAAAAAGCTCCTCTTCCACTGACTTAGGTAGAAATGAAAGGATGGAAAAATTGAATGAAAGGAAAAAACAACATTTTTTTTTTCTATTAGAGAAAAATAAGAGCCCTTTTCTTTCAAATTTCCTGGGTTTTATACAAATATATTCTAAATAAACCAAACCAAAGCCTACCTCAATATAATCCCAATAAAACCAATGACGTAAATATCTCATTAATTTTAAAGAACAGTACAGCTCACCTTGATTTATATTAAACTTTCATTGACTTGCACAAGACTATTGCCCTCCAACTGGAGTCAATTTTGATAATATGAAAGGTTCGCTATTACAGTATTTCTGATTCTGTATCTGTTCCAAATATTTGCATAGCAAAAAAAAAAATCTCTTGTATACAAGACATAAATTGTGTCTAATACATCATTAGAAATGTTGTCCTCCAAATCCTACATTTGATGATGAGTAAATCTACTTGCTGTAGTGACCTGGAATCAGTCTGTGTGTTCTGGTTTGAAAATCAGCACCTTGGAAGTTCACTCCTGTGAGTGAACAGTTCAAGATCTTATTCATTATCTGCTTTTTACTTGGTACAGCTAATGGATTAGTTAGGTCTAATTCTACTATTCCTTTTTGTATACTGTTCACTTAGATCTGGATTTGTTTGAATTTGTAACAAGCAGTCTCATTAACCATTCCATCTAGGTCCCAGTGACAAATTCTTAAATGATCAATCAGTAATTGATTACCAGGAAATAGCTGTGCCTCACTGAATTCAATAAGATGTGCCTAGTTATACAAGGATATTTATTAAGAGATTCCCATATATTATTTGATGAGTTAGAGCACTCTAGAAGTTTAGTTACAGATAAAACCATAACGATAAGCATGGTTATTCAGCTGAAGTACTTTCAACATACTTTTTTTTTTACTCTCAGTGTTTTTGAACAACTTGGCTTCTTTTTAAGTAAGGCCACTGTGATGTTTAAAACATAACATTTTATAAACTACTTCAGTAATGGTGAGCAAATAAACTTACTGCAGAAAGACCATTTCCAGATGTTTTTACAGTGTGGACAAGTGATCTTCTTACAACTAGGTTCATGAGGTACATAGACTGATCTGTGAAAAACTGGACAGTTAATCAAGCTCTGTAATTTGCCCTTAAGAAACCATTTCAGAAGTTTTCTGCTGGCTCCAAGGCTGACAGAGCCAAACAGCAACTGTGGGACAGAATTAGCACACACACTTGGGGATCTGCTGCTCACTGAGGAAGCCAGACAGATGTCTGCTAACCAGGGCCTCTGGTTACAGCCTCTTCTGTATGACCATCAACTGGTGATGGTCAAGATCCTGAGGGGACAAAGGATGGCAGATGGCAGAATCTGTCCTCAGCCTGGTGGGTGAGATCCTGTGTGAGGCAGCTCTGAAAGGAAAAGGAGCTCAAGAGAGCTGGCAGACCTTTAAGGGCAACCCTCTGCAGGCAGAACACTCCATTCCTGCAACACAGGAAAATACACAGACATACCAGGAGACCTGCTGGGTTTCACAGGGAGCTCATGGCTAAGCTCCAGTATGGAAAGGACATACACAGGTCATGAAAAGTGAAGACAGAAAATAGAAACTTTGCCTCTGCCTATATTTAGGGAAAAAGACTTAGTGCCTAAAGACACAAGTTCAAGGAGGAAAGGAACTACCAGCATGGAAAAAAAATCTCAGGAGGACAAAAGCAGGCCCCAAGGTACACAGTGAGAGAACAAGAGACAGGCTCATGAAGGGAAGGTTCTAACAGGATCTTAGTGCCAAAAAATCACTTGGGATAATTAAGCATTGGAGCAGGTTGCCCAGAGAAGTGGAATCTCACTGTGCAGGATCAGACCTGACTGGACAGAACCTAAAGCAACCAGATCTGAACCCAGTGCTGACATTACTCCGAGCAGAAGTGTGGACTGAAAACCCCCAAGGTTTCTTCCTATGTGAATTATTCTACAATTCTATAAAAATTTAATCACAAGGATAAGATACAGGTATAAGTATGAGCTTGATTTGTGGAATGCAGCACTTTAATTTCTTTAATCTTGTGCCAGGGTAAAGGTATTAAAAAACCCCAACCTTCACAGCTATTACATTGGTGTCAGGTCAAGAAGTCTCTGTCAGTTTAACATCAACCAAAGATTACCAAAGACAAAAACCTGACAAGCATTTGTGTAACTGCAGAGGCAAAAACTGCTCCTCAGGACTATTTTAAATCATTCTTCACAGTATCAAGCTAATTGGGCTTGTTTTCCCTCTCCACTAATGAAAATTATTTGAACCATGAAAAGAAGTTCACCTTTAATCCCAAATACTGATTCAAAGGAGAGAAAAAAAACCAGAAAGTATTTTGTATGTATTACAGATTCATTAAACTAGTCAGCACCCCTTAAAAACTGGAAAATTTCCTAGCAAATGTAAGAGAAAAGGTTGACACATGATGTAAATAGCACTTCAGAGGATATTGAAGCACTGCATTATACAGCCAGGAACAATGCTTCAGTTTCTGTTACAAGAATGTGTGTTTTCAGAGAGAGAAAGTATTCAACCTCACCATCAAGTATGTTAAAGTAATGTCTGCATTAAACAAATACTTCCATGTATTCCAAATTTTAAAATGACTGATTCAAAGCCAGAATCTACAGAACTGTTTTAGATTAATTTCTGCTTTGTGATGCAAATATCTGTCAATTCCCTAGTGTTGTTACCAGTGCTTAGAGGAATATTTGTGTGAACTCTCATACACAATGAACATTTCCAGCTGCTAGGGCTGTGCTGGTAGATGTACAGCTGGAAGAGTGTTGCGTCATCTGACTGTTATCACTGCTGTTCCATAGTGGTGGTCTTAGGAAAATGTATTTGTGTTCCGTGTACCTGAAAAAATTTAAGGATTTTTTTCACTGAGGAATGACAAAATCATTGTCCAAAGAAATGGTAACCAAATAGAATAAGGATATTGCCTTTAAAGGCAGAACTAAATATTGGTAAGGCACAAGTATCTGGTTTCCAAAAAACCCTTTCAAGTCATGAGCAGTGTTCTAAGCAGTGATAAATTCACGTTTATTTTTGAAGTATTTGCTTACAGTCATCAACATTTTGTAGTATCCCTTTGCAAATGGATGACTATCCTCCAATTTCTCATGAACAAGCGTGTTATTTAATTTAGTTAGTCAGTAGATTAACTGTGGTAGGTAACTGAAACTGACACACATTTTTTCTAACATAATTCCAAGGAATACAAAGCACATTTTTTTCCTGCATTTCAATTTCATGGCTACAAACTTTTAAAATGAATGGACTATATAAGGGATGCTGTATCTCTAGCAGAAACTAGAAGTACCCCAGAATATTTCCTTATGCCACAGAATGAAGAGACAGAAAATACATTTCCCCCCCAAAGTTATCAGAAATTATAGCCAGTAGGCTGTCGTACTTTAACTTTAAAAAACAGGCCTGAACTTTACCACTTTCTGCCTTTACCTTCCAGCAAGGTTTATTTTTGGTTCCTTTCCAACTGAAAAAATGGACTATGAGATTCTCTTCAGGTTAAAAATAATTAGTAAACCCTTAGAATACTCATTATAAATAGATCAAAGCTTCAACCCAACTTCAATACAAAAGCAAGCCTTTTAGATCAGACTTGAACTACCACCCATTCCACATACGTCCTGCTGATATCCTACTTTGGGTTCTGCTAAATTATTAACACCAAAATACTGAATAATTCATTATTTAAAGAAAAATAATCAGAAACTTCATGTATATGACTTTTGTACCAATTAAGTTTTCTTTTTAAGCTGGAGTGCTTTTTTTTCCCTGTAAATTTAATGTCTCAATCCCTCATGTATAGCTGAAACAAAGCTAAAGGTAATTAGGAAGTCAAGAAAACGCAAGCAGGAGCCATTAGGTATTAATTGAAAAGGTAAAAATAAAGATGGTTGTCATGATTAAACTCTCTCACTCTGCCAACAAGTACCTAATTCTTGACCACACTCTTAGATGTCCAGTCACCAGGCAATTCAGAATTAACAGATTTGGTTATCCTGTCACATAGAAGTAACAGACAAAAGTGCCCCTGGATGTTACTACCATCTCCAATAGCCAGTTGCATCTGAACAGTAATATAGAAGAAGCTACAGTAGGAATCAGAATTCTGGAAAGAACTATATACTCGTTTATATATCAGAAAGTTCTGTGCAGAGTCTATAGTTTTAATGGAAAACAGTCAATAACAACTGTGTCAACTATGTTGCTGGACAATTAAATATATCAAGGCTGAATATAGCACCAAGAATACAAAAGGAGCAAAATTTGAGCCTCGGTATCTTGAAAATTTATAAAAAATAAATGTGATACCAGAAGCATGGTATTTAATGGAAACTAGCTTCAATTTATAAAAATACTAGCAAAAAGGTAGTTTATCACTCAGCCTGCAACTGAAATTGATGGCACATTCCTTCATGATCTCTTCACTATAAACATTTCAGTATTCACAGAGGACCACTCAGCCTGCCTTATGTCTGGCTTGTGTGCTTAGCACTTATAAATCAGAGTAACCCCTTTGATGGCACAGTGACAAATGCATATAACAAGTGCATAAAAGAAAATGCCCTTTCACAAGGCATCAGTTCAAATTATCAGCATATGTCAAAAATAGGGCCACTCTGCATAAAAATCATCACACTGCAATTACCTCATCCTTTACCAACAAAGATACTTTGCTGAAACACTGGTACTACAGGTGGAACTGAAATTCACACACTTCCTAAGCATTTTATTGGTTGGGTTTCGGGCAATTCCTTAATTGAAGGGCCAAGCTGAGAGAAGCCAATAAAATCAAAATCCTGATTTGCCAGTATCTTCTCTGAACTTAGAGCTGCCCATAAAGGGCAAATATGGCACTAAAGTGTATATCATCTTCTAGTTTTTTGGTTTTTTTCTGGTTTTGTTGGTTTTTGTGCTTGTTTTGAGGGTTGTTGTTTTTTTTTCTTTACAAATTGTTAAGGATGTCATAATACAGAATTATGAAACCCATAGTAATTCTTCTCATGTCAGGACCAGAAAAACACATAGAAAGCCCTTATCTATTTTCATTTCATACCTGTTATCCAGGAATAAAATTATTCCTTCCATTTACTTTATATTCCCAGATCCTTCAGGCCAGAATCATGTATTTATGTTTGCCCATCACCTTCAGCAATCAATCCTGATGAGATCTTTTCAATTCTCTGTAATACAAACTCTAAACATCAAATAACTTTCATTTACAAATGACTTTTCTTCCACTATTATTTATGTCAGAGAGTATTTGCTATGTTGACAGTTACTGCTATGAGAAATAAATAGATAAAATAATTTTAAAATACAGGTTACAGAATTTGTATGAAAAAAAAGTTTTATTTTTGAGAAAAATATTTATTTCCTCATTTATTATTATTTGTCATACTTAAAGAAATCTTTACAATGACTCAACAAGATTGAAAACTTATAAGAAGAACATGCAGGGAACAACAAAAACTCTTCTGATTCTCCCATATAAACCACACAGCCATTCATGCTCCAGCACTGCAATCTCAATAACTTTCCCAGTATTCCTCCAGTTTGACTCCTTCTACACTTGCATGAATCCCCCATGTATATCTGAACAGCTGCAAGGTGTATAGTGCCCACTATATTGCTGTATAGCAGCTCAAATAAGCACATCTTTCTTTAGGCTTTTCAGCACAAGCAGGCTAAGATGCCTCTATAAATTCAAGTCCTCTGGTGTAAGGTATCTGGCAAAATGAGGCACCAAGTGTTTGCCACAAGTTGACAGTGATGAAACATGAAAATATTATTCTGGGCTGCTACCCTAGAAATAGAAAATGAAATGAGGTTCTAGGACAGTTTGCAGTTGGGTGGGCTGAAGTTGCAATGTATTTTAATTTAAATGGGAATTTTTACTGCATCACACTTATGCAACTGAGACCATATTCAGATGAACTGATACTTCTAACGAAGTTCAATTCCTTAAACTGAGGAGTAGCTTTAACAAAAAAAAAATCTTATCTAAATGGTTGCATTTTATTTAAGAAACATGATACCAATTTTAATTGGTACTCATGCAATTAATCTACTTTATACACACTCACAAGTATTCGCATTCTCATTAAAGCTGTGTTTTTTCCTGCAGAAAAACAAAATGTAAAAATTATTCAGCAGCTGAAGAAGTCAAACCAAAAACTATTTCCTCTGAGACATGAATAACTCATGTATTGTTACCCAACTCTAGTTTTCAAACCAGCTTCATACAAACCTTTTGGTCAATTTAAACACACTGGAGTGTAGTTGCACAAGCCTCTCATTAGCATTAACTGACAATTGAAAAGCAAGGTAGAGTCTTCTTATTGCTCATAAAATTTTGGGAATTTAATCACTCTTCCAGGAAGGAAGATTTGTAGGCAAATCTTCCAGTAATCTTAATGGGAATTCCATGCATAAAAATGTGCATGAATACCAAATTCTAAGAATACAGATTTTTGGTTTAAAAGTTTCTCATTTCCTTTTCTATATGCATGCAAATCAGCATAGTTAGGCATACATTCAAAAGGAATTTAGAGAGATTACTTTGTTAGTGGCATATAAAAGGATATTCACATAACACAGAATCAGGCAGCACTATGGAGTAGGAGCTTTCCAAGGTCTGTTAAACTAACAAATGTGATTTTTCTTTGATTTGCTTTGTAAAAAATACAAGATCACACCTTAGTTTATTGGTTTCAGTGCTTACTGAAACTGGATTGCACAGTGGTTGCCAATTCTACTGCTTAGAAATGGTCAGTCACATATTCACCTTCTAGGATCTCAGTGCTGAGGGCTCAGTATTCTGTGGTTTTTCCTTACCAAATTGTCATGACAAACTATTATCATTCACTGCAGTCATACATTGAAGAACAGTTCCTTCTAAACTTCAGGTAATGAGCTTCTGAAAGTTAATGTTACATTAATTAACACTAAAGACAGTTTAATCTCATATTTCATCAAGATTTAATTTCATTTGAGTCCGTGCAATTGCACTGGTATAAAAAAACAAATGGAAGGACAAATGGACTATGTGCATTGATATAAAATGTTCATTTCAGAGTATCAACAAGTAGGTAAAACAATGGTACTTCTCTAGAAAAGCTCTTTGTGATGCCAGGCAAGTTGATAACAGATTTTTATAAACCTTTACTTTGCTATTTGCTGTCCTTTGTTTGACACTACTACTGATGATTCTTGCTGGTTTTATGCTGGTTTTGGTAGTTGAGCTACTGATGCCTGTAACTGGCATGCTGCTTCTAGGCAGCAGCAAAAGCAGTACTTGAAACAAGCCCTTACAGACAATCTGGAATAATTTCCTTCCTCCTTTCTATTTTTGGAAACATATTTAGGTGATAGGAACAAACACTGAATGAATGGATAAATAGCAAATTAATGTCTGTTATGCAAAAAGAATCTGTACCATTTTCTCCATCGATTTCAAGCTACAGAGTAGCAATGAAATTTTCATTGCAGGTATTCCTGGCAATTAATAGCCAGATGAGTTCCCTGGATTACTGCAAGCTAGCAGCTTTTCAGTCTGTCATCAATCCCTGAATTACTTTACACTCAATCACTGTTCCTTAAACGAAATTCATTTTGATTGAATGCCATATTGTGCCATGTTGGTGAAGGCCCACAGGTACTGATATGTGACAAAGAAAACTGAGCAGTCAGATTCTTATATTCCACTTAATTTTATCACTTGCTGACTTGTTATTCCTTTTCTTTTAAGTAAACTTCTAGTTTTAATGCCTAGGAAGGGAAATTTCGTTCTCAGAACTGAAAATTAAATTATTTTAACAAGAAATCTCTGAACTTGAGCAAAACGTTTATATGTTCACATATGAACATTTTTACATGTATTGTAAGAAATAGCACTTTACATTATGCTGGAAAACTATTTATAGCTCAAACTAAGACCTTTGCAATTTGTCAAAGTTACACATTTGTAGTAATAGTAATTTCCAAAATAGTAAATATTTATGAGCCATAGATAAGAGTCATGCTCTAGGATTTAGTAGGCTAAATCCTTGACTATTTTTAACTTTGGTGTCAAATTCTTAAGGTTCTCAAAGCTTTAGTCATCAGATTAGTAAGATGATTCAAATATAAATGCAAGATATGTAGCAAACAACATACTGCTAGTAAGAGTTGCATCCTGTGGTACCCTACAGCTATGGTACAGTAAGACCCAGCAAAGAAGCTCATTATCACAACAGGAAAGCTGAAACTCACATGTCATTCATATCAAAACACCCACAAAGTACTGCAGCAGTGTGGTAAAAATATAATGATTAAGATACAGCAATGTAGAGTGAAAGCACATTGCACAATTTGCTTCCTCTGGGTTTGTTTCCTTTTTAATCACAGTCCAACACTGCATTCTACAATAATATTAATTTTAACAACCTTGCAGACATAAGCAGATAACTAAGCACTCTGCTTAGCTCCCCACTAAGACTTGGTAGGAAGTCACTGACTTGTTCACACTGGAAGGGTCCTTGGGAGGGCTGCAGTCCAAGCTCCTGTGCAGACATGTGTCAGTGCTGAATTCAGACCAGATTGCTTCAGGCTCTGGCCAGTTGGATCTTAAAAAGAAATTTTACAGTTTCTGGGCAACCTGCTTCCCAGTCTTTATTGTGACAGTGGTAAAAACACATTCCAGAAGTGAATAGAAATGAGCAGTGAATCACTGACATGAAAATTTGGGTATTGTTTTGAGCAGTTTGTTGGGGTTTTTTTCTCATCTTAGTGGGGTCAAAAATCTCATTTACTCTGTTACACACACATTTAGAGCCATACAGTCATGCAGGTCAATAGTAGTGGAAAACAATGGCCACCAAACAAATTGTGATTACACTTGGGTGACACTTAATCATTATACTGGTTGCCAGGTTGAACAACAATCTGTATGCATACTTAATATGCATACACCTTATAAATAGCTAATAAATGATTAAATGAAATTGCTGTTTTCATAATGAATTAGTACAAGATCTGTTATACATGATGTTTGGAATATTTAAATGGTTTAACATACACCAGTTCTAAGTCAGCTGCAGAATACTTAGAGCACTTAAGTATTTTTAAATTGCTTAGATGTCACTACAATATTCCAGAACTTGTATAATTTATTTTTTTTAAGTAGTCTGTAATTACAGAGTCAAACTATAGGCCAAGTCTCTAAAAAATATTAAAAAAACAACAAACAAACATTTCCCTCTTTGGGCAGAATAGAGCAGAGCAGAAATGATGGCTTGATTTGCATCACACTTGAATATAAACTGCAACAGCTGCTCCATTTGATCAAGACAAAATTTCTTTACTCAGATCTCATTCTGGGAAGCAAAATGTCATTTTTTCCTCAATCGGCTGTGAAGCTGAGCCTGCTTACATAATGTACACTCTTCCCAAGTTTCCAGCATGCTGTATTTGCCCAAGGAAGAATTGGATCACCTACAGATTTTGTTTTGAAGCTCCCACAGTTTCCAATGCCTATGGAGTTACAATGTGTTCAGTGCTACTGAGCGGTGTTGTGAACACTTGAAGGGTAACAGGAAAAATCTGACTGCTGTCAACACTCTCAAACCTTAACTAGGTGTGGTTTCTCTTATTCCATGAGAAGGACATTAGGGAAGATGGTAATGAAAATATCTTTTTCATATTTCATATTGAATCTGCAAACAAAATGCATAGATTTACATGCTGCTGCAACCAATCTGTCAGAATCTGCATAGAGTAAGATAGTGTATTCTGGAAAAGTTGTGTCATTTACTATCTGAACAAACAGATGAAAAGTGAAACAACACTGGTCTTACCAGCCCAGGTGATACTTAAGTCATAATGATAATTGAGACACTTATCAGAACTTTTAACATCCTTAAACTAAAGAAAGAAAAGAAATAACTGTCTCAGCATCACACTAAAAATCTCAGTAGAAAGCCTCTGCAACTACCAGTGGCAGTCAAAGTCAGTCCCTACTTAAAACAACATTTTATACAACTGCCAACAGAAAAATTTATAATGAAAACAAACGTAAAGAGCTAAAAGGCATCTTACCAATTCCATGGACAACACCACACATGCAACATACACAGTATTCTCTTTCAAGGTGCACTGAACCATGACAAACATGCATTTTACATATATACAATTTCACGCAGACATTGTCATCACTCTGGTTCTTCAGCCATTATCAGAGCAAGACAAATTTACTTAGGGAGAAGTCTGAATTTTATACTTATCACCCCTTTCTACAGTTTTGACACATTCTGCCTGAAAGCAGGCTAGAAGGGCAGTATCTCCTGAGCTGCTAAAGCTTGCACACACTTCCCTTCAGCAGAGTCCCTCACCAGCCACAGGACACCATTTATCTTACAGTCCCCTTGCTACTTTTAAAAATAAAAGCATAGCAATGAAAAAATACATGAGCATTCAGGAAGCTGAACACTGAGGAACTGTCCACTTCTACTAGAGCAAAACCAAGTCCTTTTTATTACCACACAGTCCTTCACATCAATGGAATCAAATGGGTGTATGTTAGTCTCCCTTCCTGAACATCACTAACAGTGGGATTCATAATACTGCAAGCAAGTCTTACAGCTGCTAAACAAGCCTTTCATCTTCAGGTATGTTGGTGTCACTGGGTAGAAGTCTGTAGACTTTAAGCCTCCCAAGGAGAATCTGTAGCAAAAGAATTCCCCTCTTTCCATTTTATACCCAGCAACCACTGAGGGGTGCACCCCTCACAACTTCTAGCCTTCTGTGTGAGAGTAACTACTGCTATCTTATGTTTTGGTTCAAGTATCCCATTTGGCTGAAAGCAACAAATCCTTTCACATTGTCATAAGCAGATCATCAATCAACACCAGACTGAATTGTAACATCAGCTTCCTCAAACACTTGGGTTCCAAGAAAAGAACTAATTTGACAACTTCCATGGTTCCTCTGTTCCACAGTTCAGTTTGAAGCTGTTCAACTCCGCACTTTTGCTTCTGCCTGTTAAGCTCTCTGCATTAGAGCCATCCATTTCATCTGAACATTTTAGCATTTTCCTGTAGCACTTGGGTGCTTCTCCAGGAGAATTTAATGTTTTGCCTTGGTTCTTGTTCTCTGCTAGCTTGGCAAAAGGTCTCCAGCTGGTGGATATTTTTCTCAGTACTTCAGTGTCTTGCCTCAAAGCTTCTCTTTATTGTGAGGCTCCAATGCCATCGTTCCTTTGAACACTTTCCCTTGTGCTGGCACTCTGCCTTGGTATTGCAGCTTATTCATCTCAGTGCTTGGGCCTTCCAACCATGTGCTTCTACAGCCATATCTTCAAGGCCATGAAATTTTCCCCCAGGACTCTGCTCCAAATCCTTCCTTCATAGGTGCTGCTTTCCTTCTCCATTCTAAATTGTGCAGGATTAAAGCAGGGTCTGACAGACAGTGACATAACACAATGCTTCTAGGTAAAACAACGTGCTTTCCTTCGTCCCTCCACCCCATCCAAAATAAAATGGGCAAAAATTAATTTCTGAGTGATCACCAGCTCCTGACACAAAGTTAATGCAGTGAAGTCTGACCAGTTTTCCTTTCTGAGAAAAAATTCTCATGAGAATTTTGTCACTTCTGGGTGGGTAATTTATGTCTACTTGGAACATTTCACTCTTCAAATCAAATCAGACTACATTTATCCATGTTTTCAACAAGGAAATTCCAACAGGAGAATGGCATTAAGCTTCATGAACTAAAACTAATGTTTCTTAGTGTACGTGCTTTCTTTTGCAAACAAATGGTCATACAGAATACCAAATTTCAATAGACTGAAATCTAGACCATCAGTGTGAAGTTCATTCTGATGGTTTCATGCCAAAAATACAGTAATAAGGATTCATTTACCAATCTTCTTCCCAAGTTGGCCACTTCTCTGAGCAGTACATGCAGAAGTTAATATATTAGACATTCTCGAAAGCAAAGCCAGCAGCTCTTAAACACTGAAAATATTGTTTCATTAAATACACTAAGCTGAATTTTTATACATGTGTTAACAACAGAGACACTAACTTTGAGTGACATATGATAGATGCAATCCATGGTTTTTTTATCAGTCAGCATAGCTCAACAGACATCAATCATGATATGCACATTTATATAGCTGTAAAGAAGTCTTATACATATATGAATGTTTACACTAGACCCTGTAAATATATTCAGTTCTCTTAACACTGAATTAATTTTTGTAGAAAAAAAAAGTAATTTAAAATTACAGATTCCTATAAATAGTTCTTCAAAAACCAGTGGCAGATCTGGGTTCCCCCCTTATATCAGAGATCTGTTTACTAGAGCTCTATCAGTAGGATGAAGGAGTGAAATCAAGACACCATCACAAGCCATCCAACTTTTAAATCTTACTCTTGGGTAAGTGCTGTGCAAGAGAATGAAAAAACCAAACAAGCAATGAACAACATTCTTATTAGAGTCCTCACCGTGTCCTGAAAGCAGCAGGGTTTTGAGATAATGGCAACATGCAGCTATTTACAACTTGTTAACCTTAACACTGAGCTCTCAGAGCCAAACTGTCTGTTCACTAGCTGGCATTTTTCCTACAATCTTGCAGGCCTTTGTGAAGGAAATAGTCACAGGATTTCAAATCATCTTTTGGAACCTGTTCTTTGATAACAAGAAATGTTCCTTTTAGGGCTCATGTCTGTGGAAAAGTAGGATTCATTGGGAGACAGGCACAGAAAGGTAGGTAGTGGATACATGAAAACAAGCAAAATGTTTTCCAGTCATCTAGAGAAATGACAGTCCAAATGTAGATTCTGGTAAAAAAAAATTAATAATGTAAAGCACATGAATGAGATCTGACAAGCTGCAACAATGATATTTAATACATACCCAACTACAACAGCATTAGAAAACATATCACAAGACCCTTCTACTGACCTTCCACCACCAGGCTACAACACAAAAATCTCTCTGTGTGAAAGAGTCACTGCTTTGTGTCCTGGGGTATTTCAGTCTATAGCTAGAGCAGACCTGAAGTCCTTGTTCTTGTCCCAGTTGACCTCCACTGTCACTCACACTGTTACAAATGCTGTGACTGGAGCCTGCTCAGGAGGATTCTGCACATGGCTATTTCAGGGCAGAGATGAATTTAAATTCATCTGCTTCACCAAAAAGTTTGCTCAAACCTTCAAACCCAATGTTTAGCTCACACCAGGATGTCTTCACTTAGCCCATCTCCAGGACTAACCTACAACAAGTGCTTCATCACCCAGTCACCCCTCTCCAACCAAGAAAGGGGAATGAGGAAAAAGAGAGGAGACCTACAGATTGACATGAAAAGGGATTGAACAAAACAACCAAAGTGTTTATAGTAGAATTGATAGTTATACTCAGCCCAGTAGCAGCATGGAGGTCACAATAACACAGAGCCAGCCACCAGAAACACACAGAAAAGCAGACTCAGGAAACCCCTCATCCTTCCCAGACTTCTCCTTTTATACTGAGCATGATGTTTATGGGATGGGACACACCTGTAGGCAACACAGGGCAGCTGCTCTGCTGATTGCAAACTGCTAATGGCCTGCAGACAGGACAGGCCTAGGATTCTATCCCAGTGACACCAGGACATCAATTACAGCTTTTATGACCACAGCATGTCCATGCACATACATAAGAAACACACACATGGGCCTTAAATCCAAACCAACCAAACAAAACAACCCACACATTCTCATCTTGAAAAAAATACTCAGTGGCAAGTAATCTTTACAAAATATTAAGAAAATTCAGCAGAAGTATCAATCCTCTTGATATGACAGTGATTTTATTTGGAGTCCCGAATATTTCCAGTATGACAGGGATCCACAGTCATGTCCTGAGCTGGCAAAGTCGTGCTGTGAATGGCAGTGTCAGCTGGAACAGCCTATTCATGATGATGAGGCACTGTGGGTACAGCAGTTTGTTATGCGGATTATTTGCAAAGGGTGTGACCTCTTGGAAAGCTGATTGAATGTAAAATCACTGTTGTTGTGTTCAACAGATGCAGTAATGACACAGTTCAGGATTTGTTCTTTCCAGGATGTTTGTGCCTCACTGAAGAGTGACACCAACAAAACAAAACTAATGCCAACCTTAACCCAAACTGCAACCAACCTGCCTTCTTCGGGCAGATCGAGAGCTTTCTGAAGAAGCAACAGATCATCTTCTGCAAGAAAATGGTGAGAAGAATCTTGGGTGACCAATTTAAAAGTTTGAGGTAACAATTTTTGATAAATTAGTTTAGAAATATTTATCTGCATTGTCTCTTTTATCAGTATGTTCAAGACTGATCCTTTTACTGCATCTTTAATACTTGAGATGAAAAAAACCAAGGATTAAACAGTTTCATCACAAATTGCAAGTTTTTACTGGCATGCTGCTGGTTCAGTCAAGCTTGAGTGAGTAATCAAGGGTATGAAGTGCCTGGTGGAAAGGCAAGCCTTTTAGCAGTCCTGTGCTGTCACTTTTTGATTTACCAAAAAAAGTAACTCGCCAGAGGATTGAGCTGGGTTTTTTTTATTTTTATTTATTTATTTAATCTACAGATCTTTTATTAATTCATTTTTATTTAATTTAGAAAATCAGATTTTCAACATAAGGCCCTCCAAGTTGATTAACTATGCAGTAAGGATTTTTTTCTTCCACTCTAATGCTTTTTCTAATCTAGAAATGAAGGAAATATTAGTCTCAGGCTTCTTCCCTTCAAATTCAGATCAATGCTGACTTTCCTACAAAATTCTCCAAACAAAATAGTGAAACTGCTTCTCATCTTGCAAACACACTTACTTTTAATCATACTTTGTATTTCATTACATAATGCAGCAGTACAGACCATTTAAAGAGAGACAGCATTTTGGTTTGTAAATCATCCTCTGGGTTTCTGTTTCATAACAAATGTACAGATAACTCACATTCATCTTCTCTTTAATGACTACTCCCAGTAGAATGTTTACAGCTTTTTTAACCTGTAAATCTGATGAATCTCTCAAGAGATTCATTAAAAACTTGAACAGGATTTTCTTCTCTTGCAACAAACAATACTCTGGTAGTACTTTCTAATAATGAACACATTCCAAGGGAAATTGAAAATGTGTGATTTCCCTATGGTCATGGAGCCCATACATATTAGCTATGATGGTAACTATACATTTAACTTACACTTTCTTGCCTGGCTATGATTGCAATGAACTGTCTTTTGAGAGTATTTTATGGTGATTCCAATAAAGGAAGGATCAGAATTGTCTCTGTTCTGAGTTTGTGGATACCAGCTTATATTTGCATAACACTATTTTCTTGTAGATGCACCAATGCAAAACCAAACAGAATCTGTTCATATATCTGTGCTTTATTCAGAACATTTCATGTGAAGTTGCTACAATGAACATTTGGAATAACTTGACAGACAGCCTGGATTAGCATTAGACTGATGTAAGTAGCTCACATTTTATCCAGAGCTGACCATGTGTGGTTCTATAGCCTATTCCTGACCATCAGTCAAGAGGTAGCTCCTGCTGATTATCACCAGTTCACACTGGTTCATCCAGGCATTTCTGTTACTAAGATTTGTCTCAAAACATAGCCCATCCCTGAATATGAGATAGAAGAAAATCACTGTAAATGTTCCCAGTCAATGGCACAAATAGGGAACTTAAATGATGAAGAACTGAAAACCAGTTCATCCCCTCCTCCAAACAGTAAATAAAATGGCAAAAAATTATTTTTGCTGGAGATGACTAATTCTATTGGCAGTTTTCTATTCAGCATCATCAGGGTTGATCATCTCAAAGCAAACATAAGCCCCCTGTCTAAAATACATGCTAACAAGCATGGAGTGCACATGACACATCTCTTTCTCTGGAATACACTTTTTTTTTTAATAGAATATTCTGCATATTTAGGAAATTCTACAACATACCATATCAGCACTATATTATTATAATGGAAAAATGATTCCTATGTAGATTACCTGCTGGAACTCAGGGAAACTTGGATTTAGCTTCTTGGCCTACCAAAGATTTCCCTGTATACCATCTGCTCTTTTCATTTATTTAAAATCCGCATCTGCAGCATTCTGAAAATATCAGACTGAGAGCATCTAATGGTACAAATGCAATACAGCCTTTTGCATACATTTGTTAAGATAAACAAATAATTAGGATAAGAAGCTTTCCTCAATGTAATCTGAAGGAAACAGTCCAGCATTGCAGAGCAGTCACATTTAATGACCAAGCAACTAGGAATAAGCTACAAACAGTGGAGATTTATTGAAATACTGTAGTAACACCTAAGACATTTTCAAAGGAAATAAAGTGTTCTTGTTCAGACAGCAGAAACAAAATGGGTAGTGAAATGGTACAGCAACAGTCAAGGGTGGAAAACAACAAATAAGAACATTCAGTATTCTGCTGAGCTTTCAGATAAAATTGGCCCAAATAAAGCAACACAAACCCATGGAGATAATTTTTAACCTAAATTTCAGTTAAATTTAGCATATGCAGTATTATGATCCTTTTAGATGTTTTAAAACCATACCAATGACATCATGTTTTCTAGACAGCATGGAAAATAAGTGGAAGTACCTGAAAGAAAGAAGTAATCTAGTCTAGGTTTAACAACTACAAAGCATGAAATGCTAGTTCAGGCTCAGGCACCATCATAACTATTTTGCAGTGCACAATTTTTGTTTGCCTGCCTGCTTTGACAAGTAATTCTATGATGATGCAAAGAATAAATTAGAGCTTCTCTAACAGTAAAGGTCCTTTCCAAAGATTTTTTAAGAACCTTGGTTTCATTTACAGTGGTGTCTTATATCTAGACAAAGTACTTATAGTTCTGTCCATAAAAATATTGTCTATTCTCAACCTTATCTTCTCTCACCCACCCCGTCCATACACTGTGAAGTCCCCTCTAGAAACTGCATTTTAGTTATGGAACCTCTCAATCACCATCCAGCCACTCTTGTAGTAAAGAGCACTAATGAAGCATCAGCAGAACACTCTTCACAAATACAAACAAAATTACACTCCACCTTATGTGTCTGCTCCAGAAAACCCCCAGGAAAAACTGAATTAACAAGTTTGTCTCACAGCTCTGAATGTTAACTAACTTAGGTCTTGCAGGACTAAGGGAACAGAAGCAGTCTCAGGTTTTCTTGCCCTCAGCACAGTTTATAAAGCTGAGGCTTTCCGGTTGTTTTATACAGAAGGACAAAAACATACAGCAGGTCCTCCCAAGGAAGAGAAAGGAAGGTAAAATGTGTTTCATAGATCAAAAGCAGTACTTTAAATTGTATTCAGACCAGCACTGTGGAAAGGCAGTGAATAGATGACTTGTTGAAGTGGCAGCCTGTCTATATAACCTCAGTTCAAGCAGGCCTCCAAAATTACACCAAATAGCACACACTCAGCCAGGAATAGCAAACAATGTTGAGATCCAAATCCAAGAACAAAAATAACAGCTCTCTTGTGTTCTAGTAGGTTGTCTCTTCCTGACCTGTTCCTCACTTCTTCACTACTGCTTAACAACCAGAAGAGCCAGGACATAGCAAGCTGCTGAATTTGAGCAGAAAATCACAGCCAAGACAAAGCCAAAAGGTACAACCTATATAGAGGAGTCAGTGTCTTTTTCACAGAACCACAAAGAGTTTCAGAGTGGAAGACACCTCTGGAGATGCATTCTAGCCAAACATTATCTCTTTAAACATTGAAGCATCCCAACCTGTTCAGGAAGTAGTTTCTGTTGGTTGATTAAAATCTCCATCAACCACCATCTCTCTTCAGGTCAGCAAAGGGATGACTTTAGCTTCAGCAATGCCTAAATCAAGCCATAGATCCAACACTCTGAAGTGACTGCATTTCCAGAATTTAGTTAATCTAGCAATAGCCACCTGCCAGCATCACCTAAATCACTTACTCTAAACCTTTTTCCAATGATTTCTCTCAAGCTTTTTTAGCGTTTATAATACAATAAAACCTGAAAGTACTGAACCTGCCAACATGAATTACATATCAAGAGCTGAGACTGTACACATTTTCTGCAGACTGATGTTGTACTGGTTTTGATTCAGATGTGATTTTTTTAAATACTCATCTTTGTTAAATGCAGTACAACAAAAATACAGATGTTGACATCAAGGGGACTCATAACAAATGGCACTTATATGAAGCCAGATGAAGCTTTCATCAAACTTAACAGGAAAATATTCTGGGTTTTTATGTTTTCCCACTGATGTTAAACAATAACCAAACCTTGAAACATTATTCAAATTAGCAAGATAAAAAAATAGCCAAATAAACCAGCTACTGAACAAATGGTTTCACACAGTATGCAAAGCTCAACAGTCCCTAATAGCAATAATATGATATTTTTTTGTAATTTAAAAATACCCTACACAGGGATTCCAAAGAGCACTATTCACACACAGAATTGGAGCCAAATTCCATTCTATTGTTAGAAACTTCTTACTGAATTGGAGCTCTGTAATGCAATACAATCACAAAAAAGACTGTCCTGTCACACAGCATAGTTACCTGGTTCTCCAATCTAATGGATAGTACAAGGATTTCAGGTTTAGTCCACCATTCTATAATGAATAAAAATAAACAGTTTTTATCATAAAGTCAGGCAAATTTCAGTCAGTTCCTTTTTACTAAACTCTTCCTTCAGTGCTTTGAATTCTGCTTATTGCCTCAGTTTGTCTGACTGTTTTTTTAGACTAACAGAAAGTAAACCAGATCTCCTTTTCTGCCTGGAATTCTTGCTTATTATGATTGCCTTAAAATATAACTGAGTCTTCTTCCAGTGCTGAAGGTTCAGCTCAGCAGCAGTTAGTTAACTGTACAAGCTGGCTGGTGCTTAACAATGTTTGTTTGATAAGCCACAAAACACAGAATGTTGAATCAAAAGTAATAGGCTCCAAACTGAACCCTCATCATGATCCTGTTCAGCCTTACTATAACAGATTGATTTCTGTGGCAGCTTTTCTAATTCTGCTTCTCCTCTCCTCCACTGAAGTATTTTAAATCTGCTGGAATAAAATTGATAAAAAAGGAAATAATCATTCCTTTAAAAAGTTTATTTTGTGCAACTGTGGTGAGGACTGCAAGTTTTTAGCTGAAGTTCATCGTTTGCTTTCAGGTTTTTGTTGGATAATCATCCTTGAATCCCACCATGTTTTGAATATTGGATATGATTACTTTAAATGCCCCTAATATTCAAAGCAATGTAAGAAAACGTAATTCATAATATTACAGATCTCCTGACCATGAATCTCCAAAAGTATTCTCTGATAATCCCACTGAAAGGCAGACTGGTGTGGCAGGCACCTCACTGCCCTCCTGCAGGAGCATCCTGACCACAGGACCTGTCTCTGGAATCCATTCATCCTGGTAAAGCCTGACATGCAGTCAAGACAAGGAAATGAACAGAGGAATGAATTTTATGCATTTCATTCCCAATTTTCATCCCCAAAATGATTACTGTGTGTTGCCCTGTATTCTAGACCTTCATTTACAACACATTGCCATGTACATTTTCCAAGGGTCAATTCAGTGAGTGACAAAGTAAGGCCATTGCTCCATTTAATGATAGCTTTAGTTTCACGCCTTAGATCTTGCATATATTTACAAATTACTGGCAGCAACTGTAATCTGAACAAACTACCACACTGAGGTCCCAAAGGATTGGAGTCCAGGGTGAGACATGCATGTTACAGTTCCTATTATGAATGAAGTTTCAAACCCCTAGAGTTCCCCTGCACTTTTCCTTAGGGAATGGCATGGAACACTGCACAGCTATTCAACACCCACAAGTCTGTGTCTTTCATCATAAAATCCATACAAGTCCTACAAAAATCCCTTTCCAAACTGCAAATCCAACCTGCACTGTGCTCCATGTGAGGAAGAAAACCACCAGCAGAGCTCAATGAAACCAATGATCCTGGGAGCCTGTCAGGACAGTTTCATACCCGCTTGGCAACAGACAAGAAGGTATGTTTGTAATTACAAAAGGAATCCCAAAACCTGTATAAATGACAAAATCTGGGTTTCAACTAGGACTTACTTCAGCAGAGAGAAAACTCAGTTCCTCCCCAAAGCTGGGAAAGTTCTTTTCTCAGGATTTTCAAAACCTGTGACCTTCTAGTGAAATCTGAGTTGCAGACTAAACACAGGCTGTGGACTTTTAACACTATTCCCTACTCCACATTGAAATGGAACCTTAGTTCTGCCACCCCCCAAGTATTTGTCACAGGTGTTTATGCATCTTATGTGCCAGGGACTAACGCTGGACACGAGGCTGTTGTGGCTTTCATGTGCCCACAAACATGATCATAGATCCAGCAGATCACAGATTTCCATTCCTATACATTTATTTATTTAACAAGACAGCACAGCAGTAACACTCATGGTGTAAGTAGTTGGTTAAATGAAATATGCTGTGCCTAAAGCATTCCAAACTTTTATGTGATTTTTTTCCCCTTTAGCATGTATCTCCTGCTACTTCAGTAGACAGCATAAAGCGCACATAATTACTAATTAAATCCTTACAGAAATAATAAAACTATGTCCTTAAGGATGTAACAGATAAACAGGAATATACAAACAGACTACATCACCAGTGACATCTTATTTCTAGACTTCTTTTCTTGGATGAAGAAAATCTTCCCCGAACAACCATATCAAATCCAAGCAGTAGCCAAGACAAGATGTTCCCTTGGCAGGAAAAGGAAGCAGGCAAAGTTTCTTAGCACAGTCAGCTCCCATGTTAAACCCATGGTGATGGGCTTATTATACAATGGGCCACCTCGGTTTGTAATTTACTTTATTTGTAAGTCTCCTACAATTTCAACAAACATCTCTCTGAGAACATTTTTGGCTCTCCACTGACGTGGTAAAGTTGGTTTCCTCAGAGTGATGGAATCCTTGTGGAGTCTGTCACAACTTACACGAAGGAAAACAACAATTTTACAAGAACTTCCCTGAACAGTTAGCACAGCACTTGCTGTTAGGCTCAGTTCCTTGCACACAAAGCTCCTCCAGCAGTGTTCAACATGCTGAGCTCCTGAAGGGTGGCAGGAGTAAAGTCTGTACATTGTGTAATGCAAGAAGCAATCCCTGAAGGCTGTGTTTTGTAGGAATTTCTTGAGGGACTGCAGGAAGCTTTGTCTCAGGCCGTGCTGGAATGAGGCTAAACCTCACCTAATCTAGGGGCAAATTTACTTTTTACATGTATCTGAGTAAAGTCATTCTCAGCAAGATATTTATTAAAGGCAATGACAAAAGACTTCAAATAAATGCTTAATTATGACACAGTTACAGAAAATCCTTTTACAGCTTCTTATTTACTGTCAAAACAACCATTATTTGATTGTATCTACAGAATAAATTCCACAGTCTTTTTTTATCTGTAGTCTAATTTTTACAGTAACTTTCGCTGGATCTTCATGAAACCTCCCATGCAAGAGGTAGGTGTTGGTAGGGGTTTTTCATTCAAATAAGAAATCTTACTGCGTGATCATGAAAACATTATTGATCTTCCTTACTGGGAAACAGGAAGATTTTCTACAAGTTTTTTGAAAATTAAATATATATATCTTTCATTCACTTGTGCCAGAAGTGGTCAATACTATTATCACTCAAAATGTATTCCCACTAATCCCGCTCTTCCTCACAATACAGCACCTTAAAGACAATTTCAAGGGCAGTTTAAACTCCTCTTTCAGTGGAGCTTTTAAATGTGCAAAAGCTGTAGAAGCTTTTCTGCTTCCTGGCAAGTCACTCTACCAATTCAGAGACCATAATTGAAAAAGACAGTTTAAAACCTATTTTTTCCCATTTTGGGTAATGAGAATGGGAGTCTCCCCACAGATCTTAAGGGATAATGAAATTCCCATTTCCACCCTAGATTTACTGCTTCATATTACTGGCCTGTGATCTGCAGGGAGCATGAATTTCCAGAGACCCAATATAGTCACCACCACGCTGAAGAAAAACACCTGCTACAAATTTCCTCTCAGTGATCTCACTGCAGACAGAGGTAACTGGGACAGAAGACTGTTTGTCTCTCTTAGGAGTTTTTATTGGAAGGATAAAACCTGCATCCAAAGAACACACATTTTGTTCATCCAAAATACCTGGAATACAGCAAGCTGTGCCTTGAAGCTGTTACTTGAACACAGGTACTATATAGCACATGTCAGCATGGCTCTGAATCCACCTGTGTTTTCAGTTCCAGCCTTTGACTGCTGCTAGAAGAGCTCACATACTTTGCACAGGTGAAGGAACTACTTCACAGTTAGAAGATGGGTATCTAACTGAGACAGGCCACTGTAAGAGGTTTGAGGGTGCTGTGGAAGGAAGTGTTCTGGTTCCAAGTCAAGCCCCCCGTGAGTGCCCTGTGATGCCAGTGTCACTGCCACAGCAGCTCTCCTCAGGTGGCCTACCTGGCAAGCCTGACAGCACAGCACCCCCAGTGCTTTCAACAGCTGTGTCAGATACTCAACATCACTCAGAAACACAGTGTTCTTTGCAGCTTATTGAAGGAGTAACTTCACTAGGTAAGATACACAGTTTGGAGTTTAGCTGTTCTTGTGTCTTAACCCTCATGAGAATTTAGTGGGCAGCGCCAAGGACAGTTCTAATGCAGTCTAAACCTGAGCCATGGAACTGAGGGCTGACCAGTGCTGTTCTCCTTTAAGAAAAGCCCTACAGCCTGTTTGACAAGCCAAGGCCCCTTTAAAACCCAGGTATAAACACTCATCTGGTCCACAAGGGGCTTTCCAAAGCTGAAAGGATTTTTTTTTTTCCCTTTCCACCTCTAAATTTTTCAGGCAGGTGTTATTTCCTACTAAGCTTTCTATAAATTCAAGTTGGAGTTCTGTTAACAAATGCCAATTGTCATACTTCATTGCTTAGGGTATCTTTCTCTTCACTCCATGAATGTGTTTAACTTAAGCTCAGAGCCCGTCTTCAAAACGAGCTGTTAAATTACTAAGCAAATGGGTGTTTTAATGGAAAGACTGACATATTCTTAACTATGGGAGTGTGAATGGCTCCAGTATAGGATTACTCCAGTCCATGTAGAATACAAATGCAATACAGGACCACAGGTTCAGATCTTTGATCTCCTTTTTTGCAGAGGCTGTGATGTATAAAGCCAATTCCACTGAGCAGACAGTACTACGCTGAATATAAATTATCCTTTAACTATAGCAAGGCTCACATTTAAAGAAATGCTGCAAGGATGAACAATGCAGCCATGAGGCAGAGTTCTGTAGCAAAAACACCAAGAGCTGCATGGATAACCATGGTTTCCAAAGATAAATTTCTCCTCAGCTGTTAATGGATAAAAAAATAGAGTCAAATCTGGAGCATTTGTACACAGGGAAGTACAATTAAAGCACACTGCCTGCTCTTCCTAGGAAAAAAAAAAAGTGAGCTAGAAATACTTGCTTTATTTTCCAGCTGAAGCACCATTCCCCTAAGAAGCAGAACAAATTATTTTAAAATGTGGAAACCAACAGTCTCAACTGAATATGGCTTGAAATTTAAACACATCTTTTCCAGATATGTCTTTAGAGGAAGAACCTTCTGCCTACTGAGCTAACACTAAGCTCCCTGGAGTTCAGCCATGAATATTCTAAACCCATCTCTTACTATTCACTAGAAGTCGCCTTTTGCCAAAATCAAATGCTTCAGAGGAATTCAAGATGCTTACGCTGCTTTTCTTCATTTTATTTAAAATACGGGTTTCCATCTCAACTTGATGCCAAATACACAGCAAGAGAGTGTGAAATGTGGAGCCATTGCCTCAGGTTCTGTACACAGCTCAAGTGGGAACAGAGATTACTTCCGAGAACATCATCAGACAGTTGGTTTTGGTTCATTCTACAGAGTTTGGTGTTTAACCACATCTGCTGCTGTTCCATGGAAATGCTGTGGAGCATTGTTGCAGGAATTTCTCTGCTGCTTATGCCAGGTCTAACTTGGGTGTTTCCAAGCAATGGTGTTTCCCACTTTGTGATGATTATGTCTCTGCCAACTTTGTTTGTGCGCGTGAAAAAGATAATAAATAAATAAATAACTTTCCACCCCCCCTATCTTACCTCTTCTGACCTGTGCAGTCTGACAGATCAATGCCACTTCCACTGCTGAAAATTCATCTTTGGCTCAAATCTTTTTGTTCTGTTTAGGTTTCCTCGCAGTGAGGCTGGAAGAAGGTGCTCTTTGTGGCTCAGTTCTCCATGCCAGAGTAAAATTTAGCACGAGAAGAATGCAAGGGTGAGTTGATAATATCTACTGTCCTCAGCTCTGCTTTGGTTCAATAAACTCGAACATCTTCTCCCTCCTTTGCCAATTGAGATAAGCAGCAACAATTACTCAAAATGTAGCATCGTCTCAAGCTCAAAAAGCCAGGATCGGCTGAGTCGACTCCACCTCTCCAAGCTCAGTTTCCCTCCGTGTCCGAAAGGGGCATTAAGCCCCTGTTTGCCTCCTGACAGACACCTCTCTGCTACTTCTTACAGGCAACTGCACCGGGGCTGCAAGAGGAAAGTGAGAGAATTCCTCTGCTTTCCACACGCCTACAAGGCTTCTGCCTGTAGCCAGCAAGCTGTTAAGCTTTGTGCCATTATGGCCAAAGTCACCAGTGAACCACCCTTCCCTTTCCCAAACCATCAAACCCTCTCCTTGCCTTTCAGTGCTCTGCTCTCCTTGCCTTGCCGTGGTCTCCATAGCTGAAAGCAGGAATTCATTGGACATCACTGCAATGCCTCTAACCAATTCGAACTGTCTCCAGAGCTGGAGGAAATTAAAATGTATTTCAGCTCGCTCTGGTTTTTATCCCATTCTGGTACTGCACAGATGCAGCAACTTTCAGCTTACAGACATCCCTTCATGCTTCAAGAAAAATCCTTCAATCGGAGAACTTCCTTTGCAATCCAGCATAGTTTTTGCTCTCTGGTCTCTCCCGGCAGCAAGGCATTTTGATGCAATCCTCATTTAATGCAATCTCCATTACAGGATTATGATCACATCAATAAAATGTTCCGTATGTTTTTTTTTTCCATCCCTCTCCCTCTCTCATTAATACTAGACACTATATCTGCAAAAAACAACAAATCAAACAGGATGATGGGATGCTCTAGGGAGGCAGCGGGGGTTACACATCCAACAAAATGCAGCAGCCAATGCAAACTGCCCATCAGGGGCTGAGACCGTGGATCTCATTCCTGAGCTCCGTGAGTTACAAGCTGTCCGCGCTCTGAGCAAGGATCACACACGGGCTACGATAGCAGACTAAAAATAAATACATCTTTGCTAATCACGGGTGAGCTCCGTGGACTTTCACAGAAGCAGACTTGCATTTTACTTGATCGGTTCAAGCCTATCGATACTGCTCGGGATGAACTGCCGATGCTCTGCTCAAAGGGGGATGCTGGACAAAAGACAGATAAAAGGAAACAGAAATCCCTTTTTTTTTTCCCCCAAGCCCCCTTCTTACCTTCAGTGCCTTCTCCGCACAAGATGCCAGTCTCTGTGGGTTCCTCAGCACAGCATCAAGGCGTTTAGAGTAGCGAAGGCTGCCCCACTGCATGGAAGTTAGACCGCTTTGCAACAGCAAATCCTCGATCCAAAACACAAGCCGCTGCTTCCCATGCAGTGTGCCGAGCACGATTCATAAGCGACTTCCACATAGGGAATACAATTGTAAAAGAAAGGAGAAAAAAAAATAAAATAAAAAGGTATCCTAACTTTTAGGCAAGCCTGAGTTTGTTTTATTTCTGTTGGGTTTAGTTAATGATCTGCTTTCGCAGCTGCAAAAGGGTAGAAATGCAATCGCGCCTTGGAAGCCCCACACCAGTCCGCAGAGGTCCTGCCGCGTAACCGAAGTTGCGCGGAGAGACTCTGAACTCGGCGCCGCTCCGCCGCGCAGCCCGGCAGACCTCTCCGCTCGCCGGCCGGCCGAGGGGCGCGGAGCGGAGCGAGGGTCCCCCCGCGGGGAAACCGCCGCCGCTGGCGCTCGGCCGCCTCCCGGCGGGGCTGGCTGCCGGCCCGGCTCCGCGGGGCAGGGGTCGGGCCCTCCTCCGGGCTCCCGGGGGGCCGGCCATGTCCGGAGCCATGAAGTTCAACGGGTACCTGAAGGTGCGGA
>JANHGL010010797.1:20969-46084 GCA_024611195.1 Ceyx melanurus | reverse complement strand
AGGCGGGTCTTAAGTGTCTCCAGAGATGGAGACTCCACAACCCCCCTGGGCAGCCTGTTCCAGAGCTCTGGCACCCTGGCTTGGCATGTGTGCAGAGTTTCACCTTGTCTAGTGTAGGGTACAAAAAAAACCCAAACAAAAAAGTGTTGGCTCCTGTATGGTTTCCTCAGTAGCTGAATGTTCATGTTGCTAGTTAAGATACCTGGTTTTTAGAAGTATTTCTTCTGGCAGTTTCTATTGGTGGAAGCATATAATTGGTTCTATAGTTTATATATGTAAATCATCTTTGCCACCTTCTTGTGGGACAAAGCTTGTTCCCAATTCGTCTTTGGTACAATGCAACTAATCACTAATAAAGACCTGTGCCTTAAAGAAAAATAGCCCTTTGAAATGGACCCAGCCCCGTTTACCTTACTGGTGTGAAGTATGTGTGAATGGGCAGGATTCCGCCGTAGCTGTCCCGCCTTCTTCCCAGCTGTTGAACGGCACAAAGACTCCCAGCAGAGTGTTCTTGAGGCAGCCGTGAAGAGGTGAATGAGTTTGCTGCCCTTCCCTTGACAATTCTCTTTTACCTCTGTTTACAAATCTATTGAAAGTAGGTGTGGGGCTGGGTTGTTTTTTTGAGTGTGTGATGTGCAGTTAAATAGGTGATGAATAAGCCCGTTGGATATTTCTCAGGGTTTAGGAAATGCTGGATCACAGCAGACTGTCAATTGAAGCATTTCAGTCTGTTACAAGTAATTGTGTGAGCAGCTCAGGCTCGTTGCTCACCTTTGCCCTGCACTTACAGCCCGTGTATGGGGAGTGGGAGTCGAAAGGTGAAAGTTCACAAATGCTCCTGACTTACTAAACACTCAGACATGTAATTAATGTTTTATTTGAGAGCCAGAGCACGGGAGGGAGACTGTGGAACAAAGAACTGGCATTTTCCCTTGAAGCCAGTCATGGCTGTGCCGTGCCAGATGCTGTAGGATGAAGCCATCCACACTCATCTAACATCCCTGCTGCTGCTGGAGGTGTGATCGTGCCTATTTACTCCTGCTCTCTTCCCGTGGCAGCCCTGCTACTGGGCTGACCTGTTGGTGAGTGAAATCACCCAAGCTGTGGTTTGCTGGCAGCCTGGGCTGATCTACTCAGTGGCTGCCGAGGCTTCCCTTGGAGCCTTTGTGCTCCCTAGAACCTGCACCAACCTGTTCCGGTGTGTTGGCTGAGCAGAGAGCTATTTTTCTTGTTCCCTTCAGTGGATGGGAGCCTGCTGATCCAGGTCGCTGCAATGGCTGTGCACAGGTTCTGATGAATGGTGGAACTGGCAGAAAGCAAGGAGTAGAATATGCAGCCAGAGGGAGGTAAGAGACTCTGCCAGCCAGGAGTTAGTTTGACTTGGGTTGCTGTGAAACTGCAGCACGAGAGCTGTTAGAAATCTGTGTGGGTTTATTTTGTTGGTGGAAGGGTTGCTTGGTTGGTTGCTTGTGGCTTCTTTGCTGGTACAATGAGCTGAAGAGGCTTCCTGGAGCACTAGACAAGTGCACGGAATGAAAACTTGGGGATGTGAGCAGGTAAAATGGGCAGAACCATCCTTGCCCATGGAGTAGCTGCAAGCAGCTAACTTGTCTGGCTGCCTTGCTTTACACCACTGCATCTCAGCAGCATGGAGTTGTTTGCTCTGAGTTCAGGAATGCCTTTTAGTTAGCATGGTTTGTAAAATTTATGAAAAAGTATTAAGTGGAGCAGTTTGAGAGTCTTCTAATGAAATGATCTTCCCTTTGAGAAAATACAGATTAATTATATATATGTATATTTTAATTGATAGGGAGAACTGAGATACATTCTTTACAAATCAGGAAGAATAAAAGTAGCTGCATAGGTTCATTAAACTGAATAATCTGGTCACCTGCTGTGGAAAAGGAAGCCAGTCTTGCTGGAAACTTTTAGGGGTTTTGTTACTGTAATATACTAATATAAATAAGTAAATTAACATGATCGATTTCTACCTCCTTATTGCATGTTTCTGCCACATTCATTATTGCTCTGGGAAGTAATAGAGAACACAGCAATTTTTTTTGTCTAGAGTGTTTATGGTTTGGGGTTTTTTTTTGTGTTTTGGGTTGTTGTTTTATTTTATTTTTTGATAAAACCCCGAATAAACAACAACAAAGCTAAACTAAAATCCTATTTTCCCATAGACTTACAGGCTCTCTCCAGTCTTACTCTGGGCCTTAGCCTGCTGTGCTTTCCAGTGACTGCTGACTAAACTGAGTGGCCTTGTATTAAAACTGATAGTGAATATAGTAAATCTTCACTATGAACTGCATTGGTTAATTATGTGAAATTGCTGCTGCGTTAGGGCTGAGGGAGTATCTCAGTATTCTGATGTTATCTAAAGCTCACAAGAATTCTTTTACATATTCAATATCTGTATTATTTTGCTTTGAATTCTGGTCAGTATTCCTTGAGAAGGATTAGGCCTTTATGGATATGGCAGCTGTTTCCTTCCTTAAAAATAAAATTGCCAATTATAGACGTCAGTAATGAAATTTATTTGAGTTCATAATGAAGAGCTATTGTGATTTGTGCTTTAAAGTGTGGCTAAAAGTACAGATGGCCAACAGCACATGGCAAGGCTTTGATTGAATTTCGTATTGCTGTAACACTGATATTGCTGCTGGAGGAGAATGGCCATGTGCATCCACACTCAGGACTGCCCTGGCTCAAAGGCCCAGAGCAGCAGCCAGCCCGGAGGCAGCAGGTCATTTGCAGGCAGGTGTGCAGTGTGGGGCTCTGGAAGGAGATGGGGAACAGCAGTAGGTCATTTGCAGCCAACATCAGGGGAATGGAGCTCGTGCACAGATAAAGTTGTATAAAGGGGCTTCAACTCTCATCACATTGATCTGTGCTGAGTCCATTTTTGCAGCTCCCATAGCTTCTCCCAAATGCTTGTCTGTGGCACTTCCCACACAGTTTTGCACAGGAGTTGTGCTATGCTGACTGAAACATCTCTGCTTTTATTTTGGTTGGTTTGGGTTCCCCCTCCATTTCTGTTTCTCCATAGTACTTTGGATGTTTTCTGGAATTTTTTCAGCTCTAGTGGGCAATTTTAGATTATAGGTGAAATAATTTGTTTCTAGTTGATTGATTGACAGAGTGCCGTGGGGATTGTTTTATTTCTTTCTTACACTCCACAACTCCCACATCAAACTGGTGCTGACTTGTTTTGGAAGTTGAGAACAATGAGCTGTGTCCATTATTACAAATTAAGGTTGAATATTTCACTGCTCAACATGCAGAGAGGTTATGGGGGTACATTTGTGTAGCCTCTGATGCAATTCAGTGAACATTAATTTGCAGGCATCATGGACTTTTTACAGATAAATGAAGAATTTGATACAAGATATGACATTTGATCCATTTGTTAATGCAAAACAAGTATTTGACTCTAATAAGTAAAGAAAGAATTAAATGGTCTGAAATTCATTGTGAAATTTTTAAGTCTGAGACTGATTAAATGATAACGTCCTTTTAGGGTTCACTGGATCATAACATGACCAGCTTGACCTTAGTACTTGCCAAGGGGTGTCAGGGATGCTGGAGCAGAAAGAAGTGTGGTTAGGAAAAAGTTGGCTCTAAGAATTAGTTGCCATGTTCTCAAAATCTTAACTGAGCCTTCTATTTGAGTAATGGCAAGGTCTGCATCTTACAGAAAAGAACTCAGCATTGTTCAGCTGGAGACTGCTTTGTCTGCCTGCCTGTGTCCTTCAGTGCTATCTGGAAATTGTTCTGCTTGTCCAGAGCAAGAGTAACCATTTATTGCCTCTTATTCAGAGAAGAAAAAAGAATAAACTTGATAGAGATCAATTGCCTTGAATAAATACATAACATCTTCCTATCATCTGCTGCTCTGTCCACACGTACACGAGAAGCCCTTAGAAAGAGGCCTGAGAGCTGAGGGAAGGCAGGTATTTGATTTATTTATTGTGATCCTTTGTCTCCCAAGTTCAGGAAGCAGTAGAGTGAATTGCCAGCTGGGCACCTCCTCCCTCTTCCTCCTCCCATTCAGGCTCTTTTTATTTGGTAATCCTAATGCAGGCTCAACAGCTCCAGTGGCAGTAATTGCCTGAGACACCACCACAGGAAAACACTTAAAATTCAACAGGTACAAATAATGTAGTTATTCTGTAATAACCTCTAACTGGTGCTAATGTGTTGTATCACATAGGTATTAAAAAGATTACCTGGTAAGGCTTTTTTCCTAGCCCATCCAAGTTACTGCACACAATTCCACTCAATTTCATAGTCTTTGACTTTCACTTGCTTGAGATACAAATAAGGTACTAGGTAAAGCTTTTGTGGAAGTTAATAATGTAATCTAAATGTGGAACTTCACCAGCGTATCTTGAAATTCACACCTACTGTCAGTATTGAGGAAAAAACCCAAATGTGCTTGTGATGACTTGGAGTGTAGACAGAAACACAGAGAATGTTGTGTATTCTAAAGAAAAAAACCCTTCTAAAAATGAAGGCTGCTCTAAGGAAAATAATTGAATAACTTCTGGTAGTCAACAGGGTGATTCTCTAGCCAAGGAAACTGTAGAAAATAATAATAATAATAATAATAATAATAATAATAATAATAATAATAACAACAACAATAATAGAACCGTGTTCATTTATCCTGTGGCCAGAGCAAGGCAGGAAGCTGTATCACGGGGAAGGAGTGGTCAGCTTGTATCCAGAAGCCATTAGGCTGGGGTAGCCCCAAGCCCCTGCTGTGACCTGTGCTGTAAGCCATCATTCCATCATTTCCCTTCTGGGCAACAACTGATGGATCAGTGTTGCATAAAGAGCAGCAAAGGGCACAATGAGTCAGCACCTCATTGCAAGAAGCTTTTACAATCGTGACTGTTGTTTACAAATCGAAAAGAGGAAAAAAACCCCCCAACCCAAACCGAATGTACCATATTTACAATGTTTGTAAATGCATTTGTCAGTATTTGCTTTTGACTGTATAGCCTTGATTTACAAACTGCAAACAGCAGAAGTGCTGTTGACACTCTCTCCATTAAATGTTAATGTCGTCGTCTGCCTGTGTTGTTCCCAGAAGTATCTTCTTTATTTTCATACTACACATATTTTGTTTGATGGCATTTTGAAGCCACCTGACACCGACTTCTTCTGATGTTCTTGCATGTTCATTACCGTGGTGCAGCACCCTTAGTGCTCAGTGCCTTGGCTCTGCTGCTCTGTGTTTGTGGCTGGAGGGGTTCTGTGGGTCACTGATGCAGCTTTCTGCTGCTGAGGCTGGATCCACCCAGCCCAGCCTTTGTCTACATGGGTCTTGGAAAGTACCTCCTCATGGAAGAATTTTTCCTCCTGCTTAAGCTGAACATCTCAAGGCACAGTTGTGACCGTTGCCCCTTGTGATGTTGTCCTCTAATACCAGGAAGAGTTTGTGTTTGTGTTCTTTATTGCTCTCCTTCAAACATGCTGCTGTTACACACATACTTTCCCTCCTCTTTGCCAGACTGAAGAGGTCCCTTCACCCTTCTCATTGTACAGATCTTCCCTCGCTTATTCAGCTGCTTAAACTTCCAAAGAAGGGGTGGAAGCCCTGCCTTCATTGAAAAACAACGTGCACAAAAGTTACCAAAGGCTTGGGAAGACAGTATATCATCTGTTTATGCCTGGCAAGCATCCTTCCCTTCAAAGGACAGGAATAAATCTTGCAGGAAAGCACAGATTTAGTGGTTGATGGCACACAGCAGGAAAATTTCCCTTTCTCTCTCCATGTTTTATGGATTTTGAAAGACACAGGATTTTGTGGATGTTGGTATTTTTAAATTGACCATCTGCTGTAGTGCTGTGTGACACCAACTGCTTCAGGTAAATGGGCAGAGATTTGTATGAACATCAATTAGACTTCAAAGATGAACTTTATTGGTTTATGAAGTCTTGCATATGTTACAAGACAAATCTACAGCTGCTTTCTGTGGCTCTGTGTGCTTGTGTTTGTGTCCAGCCTGAAGGACTGGAGGAAGGCAAGGCTGGAAATGTTCACACTGTGGCAGAAACTGAATGGGAGAGGTCTTGCTGTTCTTTTTTTTTTTTTCCTACTGCCTTATACCCTAAGCTTTTCAAGTGGTGGTTGTATTTCTTTTCTGTGTGGGCTACCACCTCAGTCAGCTTCCCCAGGCCGTGAAGGAAAGGTGATTGGGTCAGGATTTGCAGAAGATTTCAGGTGATTGACATTGTCACTCCTGTAAGGAGCAGGGTGTCCTGCCTCAGCCTTTCAGAGCCTGGAGAGCAGCTCATATGTGCCCCAGTGTGCAAACTGCAAAGAAAAGGAACAAAAATGTGATCATTTTCACATCCTTAGGAACATCACACTGAATCAGCTCATCTTCTCATGTAGCCTGTTTCCTACAGTTGCCTACTAATGTCTTTAGTAAACTAGCCAAGAAAACTCTCATAGGATTCAGTTTTCACTTCCAGGAGAGATTCCTTCCCCTGTGCAATCAAAGGCTTAGCAGCTTCTCAGAGGCTACGTGTTAAAGGCCCTCCTAAATATCACAAATTCAATTCCTTTTTTGGACCCACTTACACTTTTGATCTTCAGATCTCACATGATAGCAAGGAGCACAGTTATCTGTTATATAAAATAAATTTACTACATTTTACTTGTTTAGTATTTTTATTGGGTATTCACTATTTCATGAACTGTGATGAATTTTTTTATCTATATTTTGCTTTTTTAATACATCTTTGAGTATAATGATTTACACTCTTAAAAACTTTCAAGCACTGTGTTTCCTACAAAGGAGTTTCTGATCCATTCTAGAAAGAATATTGTATGTGTAAAAGCATTTGAGTTTTTTGGCTACGTATTGCTTCTATTTATAACAGATAAGTTGAAATGAATATAATTTCTTAAGGTGACAGATTTGTATTCATCGTGCACTGTCTTATACTAAAACCTGAGTACTCCGTATCACAGATCAGCACATGAAAATTTATTCAGGTTGTGCACACCTGTACTAAATGATTTATGAGCATATTGGAGTGTACAGTGTGTTGTGATGTTATTCATTATTAAAATACTCTTGGCTCATCCTGTTGGAGCAGTGGGGCATAAACAGCTGGAAACAAGCTCAGCATGGTGATCCCCTGCTCATAATGAACTGCTCCATCAGAGTGCTCTATTCAGTTTGTAGCTGCATGGTAAAGCTGGGGTGCACAAACATATGGAAATGTAGCACTTGGGACCAAAAGTTTTGGAAAAAAAAAAATCTCTTCTTCTGCCTAGTACTTAGAAAATGGTGTTGTCAGGTGCCAGAGTTGAACTGATGTTAAAGAAACTTAGTCGTTTGTCAGCTTACGGCAAGTGCCTGATAAAGCCAAACCGGAGCAGCTCTCCTGAGCATGGGGTGTGTGAGGGTGGGCACCATGGCTGTTGTGTGAGGGTGGGCACCATGGCTGTTGTGTGAGCAGGCCAAGACAGTGCTGGGAAGAGTGTCCCTGCCAGTGTGGGCTGAGATGGGGTAACGATGCAGACCTCATCAGTCCAGCATGGGCATCACCTCAGGGTGCCCAGATCTGTTTTTCCCTGCTGGTATGTGTGCACAGCTTGCTGTGTGTCTCCACTGCTGTGCCCGGGCGTGAAGCACCCTTCAGTGTCTAATTGCTGTTCAGTGGCTTGGTGGTGGTGGATCCATTATCAAGAGCTGTTTAACTGAGGTGTGTCATGATGGTATTTTACTCTTGGCACCATAGCCATATGGAGGTACTTATTAGTGCATTTCCAGAGGCTGGATGCCTCTGCCAGGAGCTGTAGGCCTTGGTGTGTGCACAGGAGTGGCAAGAGGAGAGGCCTGCAGCGTGGGGGAGGAGAGGTGTTTCTCCAAGGTGCTCTAGAATTCTCTGCCACAATTACCAGAGCACCCAGGAACTGTGTGGATCCTTTGTTTTGAGGGTTGCTAGATGCTTTGCCACACTTTTGTTTGTTCATTTAAAGCTGCCTGGTGCTATTTGAAGCCTCTCATTGAACAGTAGGAAAGTGCTAAGGTGGGTAGCAGTGCAGTTCAGAGAATTTGCATGTAGAAAACTGATGACAAGATGCATTGCCCTAATATCAAGGAAGCTAAAAAAATATAATTTTATAATAGCTGCTTTTTTTTCTGTCGTGCATTTTTGAGAGGCTACCAGAGGATGAGGTACAGTTGTTAACAGTAAAACCAGGGGAGGGTCTGTGAAATGCAGCTGCTCAGGAGCCCATGGTCACAGTCAGATTTGCCTGAAGTGCAGAGGTCCCAGGAGAAGAATGCAAGGTGTGTGCATCTAATGTCAGCGGGGGCTGGTGACACATTTCTGAGGGCTCTGAGTTACTGCTTTCATTTTGTACTTAGAGACACGGTGTTTGCATTGCAGCTTGAACAGGTTTTGTAAAATAGGTTGAATTCAACTATGCTTTCAGTTCTTAATTAAACAATAATACCCGAAGCTGTGTGTTAAGAGCCACACTCAGTTTTGCTGAGCACATTTGAAGTTCTGTGGAGTGGTATGAAAGCCCTGTGCTCTAGAAGGGCTGCCTGCCTCTTTTTCAGCACAGCAGCTGGTGTTTCACTATTTCCTTGTTGTCCCACTCTCTTTTCCTCCTGTTTTCCTCCTTTGTAAAACATTCTTCTCTCGTGGAGCTGGGGAGAGTATATGTATTGTCCCCAGGGGTTAGGCAAGTGGAGCTGTGTTAAGAAGGCAGTGGCACTGGAGCCCAGCCACTGCGTCTGTCCTTGACACAGCTGCTGGGGACCTGGGGCTTCCTCAGCAGTCCTCTGCTCTTTGGGGCCAGGGCTTCTGATGCTTCCC
The DNA here is from genome assembly GCA_024611195.1 of Ceyx melanurus. Taxonomy (NCBI): domain Eukaryota; kingdom Metazoa; phylum Chordata; class Aves; order Coraciiformes; family Alcedinidae; genus Ceyx; species Ceyx melanurus. The sequence goes on along the minus strand of JANHGL010010797.1, from coordinate 37,231 downwards.
CTTTCAGCTTCTGTCTCAAGGGGGAGTAAGACCCTGATTTAGTGTGGTCCAGATGAGTCTGCTTACCTGCACTTCTCCTGTGGACTAATGCAGAGGCTGTGGCTACAGAGATCAGATGTGCTGCCCAGACATGCCGTCTGCACGAGGTAAAGCCATGGGGCAAGGAATCCAGATGTGCACAGGGTGTCTCAGGGACCACAGGGTGCCTGTGCAGATTTGCACATGCACACACTGCAACAGTAACAGAGGGCTCTGAGGTACCTTAAAGGGGATTTGTTCTATGTTAATGATATATATGTTTATATACATTTCACCTTGAAGTGAATGTGCGTAACTCATCTCACCTCAGTAAAATGACTTCAGAATGCTGGGTGATGCATAGTTTAAACATGAATTTTGGATGCTGATATCTATGTTATCAAATAACATGCAGTAAAATATGGCCCATTTCAAGAAGAGGCAAGTGCTGGCTTTCCAGTTCTGTGGAATTCTGTCTTGGAGTTGCACAACTTTGAAGCACATGCTCAGTGCTAATGGACGAGGGTTATGCCAGATTGCAGCCATTTATTGGCATATACCCATATTATTAAACGGATTTATTTGTTTTACACCTTTTTATTAATCCCTTTTGGTGATGTTTCTAGTGCTTGTAATCTTTGTGTTATGATAAAGTGCAAGAGAGCTTTTGTGGGAATAATCCATTCTGTGGTACTTCAGAAAAATCCAATGCATGTGAGAAGCAATTGTTCCATTCACTTCCCCAGAATTTTGTATTTTTGTGTGGCAAGGGGCCACAAATTATTCCAAGAACAAGCTGTTATTTCAGTGGTATCTTAAGAGAAATAAATATTATTTGCTTGCTATGATTCTTTTTTTTTTTTTTTTTAGAGGTTGTTCTTTTATGGTTGAGTGTGTTACAGGTTGGGTTTTTTTTTAAGTAATTTTCTTTCTCTCTATGTCATTTAATCACCTTCCAAATTAGTCCCCAAATGCTAATCTGTGCATTTACTTGCACTCACCATAATCTCCAGTTCCTAAATTGGAATAGTGTCATCTCTGTTGCTGTCAACAGTTTCACAGGATGAGATAATCAAGGAAATATTTGTTTTCTTGTTTGTTTTAAAGCTGAGTTAGTTTCCCATGGTACAGAAGTGGGAATATCTTCTACTGATACCACTACTCAGCACTTTATTGTGAATCCATGTGCACATTAAATAAGACTTAACTTCTAAGTTCGTAATATGTAAGATTACTCTGGAGACATTTGCTGTTCAGGTTTGCCATCTCAACAATCCAGAGTTCTGGGTAAGAAAATTCAGAAAACTTTTAATTGCCCAACTGGACAAGATTGTTGGGTTGGCAGGGAGGCAGGGAAAGGTGAAATTTGCAAAGTGTTTTACATCCAAGAATTCATTTTCTTAATGTATAACGTAGTAGATGGGAATTCCATCTTCTGAAAGGTAATAAGGATGTGACTTCTCAAACATTGCACATGAATCACTGAAATAATCCAACAAAGGCTGTTTCTACTACACATGGTTTTGTACTGTGTAGGTCAAAGGAAATTTCTTACATGATGGGAGTGATATCCCCCTGCAGGCAGAGCCTCAAATTATCCTGCTTGTCTCCAGGCATGCACAGGTTTAGAAAACTCATTTAACAGGAAAACCCCCAAAACTAACAAGCCAAATGCCCTGTAGAAGACTTAAAGAGAATGGCTTTTCTGACATGATTTTCAGTAAGCCTTTTGCCATCATCAGCTCAGTCCCTCAGCAGAACTATTTCTCTGTGCTTATTTTAGGTCCCCGGGCATGGAGTGTGCCCTACATTAGTGTGGTAATGGGGGTGCTGTGACAGGTGAATGTACCTGCACACAGGTGCTCAAAGGTGGAGGCTCTTTTTGGTGCTAGATGTGCTGGCACACAAACAGTGCAACCCCCCAGGGAGAAAAATCCTTTAATACCTTTTCATCTTGAATATAGTGTATGAAGAAGATGCTGTGCTGGTACAGTGTAGGAACCATGAGTTTATTCCACTTGTCCAGCTGTACTGCATTATTGCCTGGTGTGTCTCAGCACCCTGTGGAGGCAGGCAGAGCAGAGCACAGCACAGACTGAGCTCTGCTGTCAGCTGAGGAGCATGCAGAACCTCCACAGCCATTCTCAATCTCTGATTGGGAAGGAAAGGGATCACTCCATGCTCTCAAAAGATAATTCTCTTTTTCAGGCAATGCTGGCAACATCAGAGAAATGTTTGTCAGAAATGTAGATCCAATATTTCTGAAATGCCTGGAGAGGAATGTATTTTGTGGTTATAAAGCTTTTGTCTCTCAGAAAAAAAATAAAAAATAGAGCTTGTCTTGAGTAGCTCCCATTGTGAGCCTCTGGCAGTGTGCAGACACTTACATCTGCTTTTACCTGGAGTACATAACCTAGGAATGACATTGCACTGGTCAGTTGAAGTGTCCCACATGAAGATGTGGGGATTTGTACTTCTATGAGTTGCTTATTTCTTGAAAGAGCAGCTTTAGAAGCAGCTATCCTAAATTTCCTTCTTAAACAAGCATGGTAGAAGCTACTAGTGTGGTAACACATGGATGTCCTATGTATATTTGCCTGCTTACTAACTTTGTTTATCACCCACAGTCAGAGAACAAGACAAGCTCCTGGTGCTGAGCTTGGTCGAGGTTCTCCTAACATTGCATTTGAGAGGAGCAGTGAGAGCTCATGCACTCTCATCCTTTCTTGTTTCTCTGGCAGCCCCACTCCTGTGTTTGCACGTGTGCTCAGGCTGATGCACACACACTTTTGCTGTTGCAATGCAGTAACAGAGGAGCAAGAATAAGGGGGTAGAAATTCAGAGTCACAAAAACAATTCAGCATCAAATGCAACACTGGCAAGTGTGGCTGCTGTTGTCAATTCTTTCACTTGTATATTTTACAAGCGAACAAGAGTCTTGTAAGGTGACTGCAGTTTATTGTTAATCTCTTAGCAAGTTATAGAATATAGGCTCTGCATAGGTCCCAGCTTTGTGGTGGTCAGTAGGTTTCAAGGTTAAACATTCACCTACGAGAGGTCCAGGGCGTTCTCAGGTAGGTGTTGGGGTGCCACTTCCCAGCATGTGTCAGTCAGGTTTGAAGTGGGGGGGGTGAAAGCATTGCTCAAGTATAAAACTTGCAGGAATGCTTTGTGCTTGCAAGACTCACTCACTATGTAGTGTTAAAACTGACAGATTTGTGGCACCTCATCTAGGGGAGTTGGGGGGCTATTAAGTATTTTTTTTTCCCCTGCAGTGTCCTTCTCTGGAATTCAGCAGCATACTGCAGCATTTCAAGGATAAAACCTGCCTGCCTTTTCAGTTATAAACTTTGAGTGTGTCCCAGTTTTGTGGCCTTCTGGAGTAAAGGGGAAGGTGTACATAAACTGGATTAAAAGACTTTCTTCCAAGCCTCTCATTAATCTCTCTTTCAGCCTTCTGCCTTTGAAACAGCTGATAGGGGACTCTGCTGATAGACTAAAAGACATAAATGTTCAGTTTTATGGGTTTTGTTGTATAGCAGTTCCTAATAGAACTGAGTGAAATGGATAGTATATTCTATATTGTGGAGTAATTTGTGTTGTTCTGCCTCTTCACCTGAGAGGAGTGCTAAAAAGAAGGAAGAGTTGCTGTGAGCCACAGTGAGCCTCAACAGAAGGGAAGGCAAAAACATTGCAACATCCACGGCAGCTGCTGCTTATCTCAGTGCAGATGGAGCAACTAGCACTGAAAATCCTGCACAGACACAGATCTTTTTCCTCAAAAACCATGCAGGTTAGTTTGAGGGTCCCATCTACCTTGGCAATTTGAAATGGAAACGTGGGGCTCTTGATCTGACGTGGTTCGCTAGTGGGGACTGTTGCACCATTTAGCTCTGATCAGCTGGGTAGCAGTCAAGATACACGGTACTGAAATAATGGTAGGAGCCATCTTATTTCTCCATGATGCTTTGTGAAGCTGCTGCATTGATCTCAGCATCCAGAAGCCTACAGAAGTGTGTTCACTGGGGATCCATGCATTCAGCTCAGGGTGAGTTGGACAGCCTTTCTCAACAGCTGCCTCTTCTGACTTCTCCCTGCACTTTGTATTTTAGGGTTGTCAGCACTACTCAAGAGCCTGACGTTCCCATTGCTTTGTTTATCCAGAGGCTTGCCATTGTTACAGAGTATTGTTAGAAGCATCTCATGCTATTTTTAATTAAGAAACCACTGCTGTGCCATCCAGGGCTAAAATCAACAAAGATGGAGACATCTGGTTGCTCTGTGTCTTCCTGAAGTGTTACAATGTCCTGCCCCCTGTGGTAGATGCTCAATTCAAGACTCCTAATTGATGAAAAATACAGTATTTTTCAGAAACTGAGATGGGGTGGAGTCCCTCAGGGTCAATACTGGGAGGTGTCCCTGCCCATAGCAGGGAGGTTGGAACTAGGTGATCTTTAAGGTCCCTTCCAACCCAAACCATTCTGTGCCCCCCTTTTCTCCCTTTTGCCAGCTCAGCTTTCAGAAGAGATCAGGCTGTGGGATGGGATTGAGAGCAGGAAGGTACCTACCTCGGGAGGTAGTTGCATTGGAAGTTCTCCAGCAGCTTTGCAAGTCCCAATCAGCAGAATGTGTGTTAACTTTTCGCCCACTTTTCAACAGATTTTCATGTTTATCCTTACATTTTTTTCTAGTGAGAGCATGCTTTTCAGTTGAAGCCACTCTTAGCAACAGCATACTTTGAAGAAGTTTGCAAAATAAACAGACAAAAACAATGTCTCTGGTGCGAGTTGCCCTTTTCCTTTTCTTTGCTTGTCTTCCAGGGACAAAGCTGCTCTGCTTTGGTGGTCTTCGGGGCAAAAATGCAAGCTATTCTGAGTCTGTGGAGTGACCAGTTATTTTTCTCCTGATGATTATATTTCTGTTTTCCTTGAGACAAAAAGCTGGTCTATTATATTAAAAGCAAACAAACAAAGGAGGTAATTTTCCCATACTCAAAGGGTAAGAGAATCACCAGTAGAGAAACCTGACCCTTGCTGAAAGCAACTGCAACATGGCATTTCTGTCTGCTGCTCAGTCTTTGAATGGCAAAAAGTTAAAATGTGTCCAAGCTCATGAAATGATACACACCCCATGATTTTGTAAATAAACCCTGTATTTGTCTAACAGTTATGGTATGAATACCAGATTTTGTGTCCTGATGCTTTGCTTGATTCTTCTACAGAGCTTAAAACTTGGCGCCGGGCTTCCCAACCTCAGCCAGGAGTCTCTGCCTTGTTCCACCTCATCTGCTCCCCCTGCCAGCTCCTGGACTTGCTGCACTGTGTCCTGCTGCTGGACAAGGAGAATGTGTTTCTCCCACACTGGCTGTGTTTGCACAGGGGCAGCAAAGGTTTTGTTAAGACTAGATGCATGAAGTTGCAAAAATCTGTTTAATCCTGCACTGCGGGAGGTTGGAGGATGGTCAGTTCTTGGGGACTGAAAGACTGCAGGACTCTGGCTGTGGGAATTGTGGATTGCAGGACAGGCAGAAAGAACTTTTCTTGTGTCTGTGGGAGAACGTGCACATCTGAGCTGTCTGAGCTAGCTGCCAGAGCCTGCAGCTGTACAGCAAGAGAGACAACAGCCCCACACCACCCCTCGGGTAGCTGTCAGTGATCTCGGAGATCTGCTGTGCTGGTACCAAGCCCAAACTTCACCCTGTTCCCTGTGTCAGGTAGGGAATCAAGCAGTCCTGTTCTCCAGCTTGTGTGTACTGGCTGCTTAGTAATCCCTGGCCTGTTTGACTGCAGCTCCCTACGGGGTGAGGAATTGCATTACCTCAGCAGTGCAGGGATGGGGAAGCAGCACTGGTGTCTCCTCTGTGGAACCTTGTGTCTGGGAGGTATTATCTGTCACAAGAAGTGGATTTTTTCCCTGGAAATTTCCCATGCTGGAGTGCAGACTGCCTTGTTTGGTCACTGTGCATGCTGGTCCAGCAAACATTCAGGGTTTGCTCTGATCTGATGGGTGGTTTGGCTCCTAGAGTTTAGTCTGGAAGGATATACAGCATTGTGCTAGAAAGAGATCTAATGTTTTACAGCAAGCTATGTCTTTGCTATTGATGAAAATCTATATTGGATACTCTTTGAGCACTGTTGGTATGGAATAATTCTTTACCACTGTAATGAGAATAAAATCAAACGACAACATAAAACTTGGCGTGCAGCATTTGATTTTCAGTTTTCTGCATCTATACCGTCTTCTTCTTTCTTTCTTTCTTTCTTTCTTTCTTTCTTTCTTTCTTTCTTTCTTTCTTTCTTTCTTTCTTTCTTTCTTTCTTGTCTTTCTTTCTTTCTTTCTTTCTTTCAGAAAAGGTTAGGAAGAGATCCCTCAGTTTTGAGGTGACGTGTAGAGTCAAAGAATCAGCTGTGGGCATGCACTCGTGTGACACAACTTTCACAAGTCAAGGATTTGCTTGCAGAAAGCAGGAATGGGATCTGCATGTGTGTGTGTTTAAATGTAATATATATGTGTGTGTATGGTGAAAAATGATAAAGCATCTCTTTATATGTTTGTTCTGGGATTTCATACCTAGAGGTGCTTGACACTGCTTGAATTGGTGCATGTGTGTAGTGCATAATTTAAGCACTCAAGGGAAATATGCAGCTCTCTGAGAATCCTGTTATATTTGATATACTAAATACAATGGAAAATGTGATGTTTATAATAACCCTAAACAGGTGCAGGATTTATGTCTACTTTAAAATGCTGTTTGTTTGTAAGGTTACATTTAGCTTTATTCATCTTGGTACAAGCAGTACCTGGAGCCTCTTTCTGTGTTGAAAACTGTTGCTCTAGCTCTGGTTTGAGCTACACCATGCTGCTTCTAGCTAACAGAGTAGCTCAGGGGGTGTCAGAAACACAATAAATTATACACTGTGTGGCTGTCACAGCTCAGTAGGAGCACCTATAGATGGAAAAAGCATTAGAAACTCTGAGCATTGTTGATATTTCATATCATATATTTCATAATTTTTTACCGCTTGAATGAAAATAAAATTGAGAGCATAAAACTTGGAGAGGAATTATTTTTTCTGTATGTGAGATAAAACTACACAAACACATGTGGTCTTAAGAGAAAAAACAAAGTATTTCAAATGCAGAGCCTTAAGGTTAAAAATGAAATCTGTGAGTATGGATTTTTTTTTTTTTTTAAGAATACTCTTCTATATAGACATGCTTTCAGTAGAGTGTTTAGTAACACTGGAAAAATAGTTTTCAGTTTAAAATATACACAGATGGAGTCAGAAGCACAGTTACCATGGTCAGCAGAGATTATATGTGTCTGTAAGAATATCCTTCTAATTGCTTAGTGGTCTTTCTGTAATAAGTGATTAAAACTCTCTGTAGTTTTAGAATATATGTGTTTTAGGAGGATATAAATCTCAGTTGCTTCTTTCAGGTAGCTCCGAAGTCATATGGTAAGATATATTCTAGATTTACTGGTAATATGTGAATTTCAATAGCACAGTGCTGATTTGTAATGCTTCTGTGATAACCTTAACTCCTAGGAGAAGTGGTTTATACTTTCTTTGCATACTTGAGCTTTCAGAAATGACAAGAACATTTAGAAGTGCAGCTAGAGATGCAGCAGGCTTTAGCAACTGACTGCTGTGCAGCAGAAGGGGTTTAGCTGAGCTGCTAGGATTGTACCATGTAGATTTGTACTTGCTAGTGAATCTCATTAGTGCAAATAAGTGACTTGAAATACTGACGGGATAAACAAACCCTTTCCAAAGGCACAGGGAGATTGAGTGGAACAGCAGAGGTGGAGGAGTTAATGATGGGCCTGCACTGCATTCAGTGTATTTGCAGATGTGGCTGCAGCCAACTGCTGATTTCTTTCCCATCCTGTCAGGGAACTTCGCCAGCTGTGATTCATGGAATGATTTTTTTGCGCTGAGTAATGTGTGGTTTCTCTTTTTTTCCTCTTCCTTCTCCCTTATTTTTACCCCAAACTAAAGTCCTATTCATTCCCGCTAAAAGGAGGGGAAGCTTCCAAAGCTTTACTGCAAAACATGAAATACACCGTGTTTTGAACAGAGGAATCGTAACAAACGTTGAGCTCGCTCGGGCTCAGGCAGAGTAGCCCAGTGCAAGAAAACACTTTTAAAGCAGAATCAGCTTTTGTTTTTTCTACTCAAACTGTGGTAGTTATTTTAGACTTCTGTGCTAGCCTTGCAAAGACCATGCAGCTTGTGCTGATGTTGTGCCTCCTTTCTCACAGATCGCCCTGAACGACACAAGCCAGATTGCCGCTCTTCAGGGTAAGAACCATGTTTGTCTATTGATTCTGTTCCTTTGGTTTGTTGGGTTTTGGTTTTATTTTTTTTTTCCACATTTTTTTCCTTTTATGGGATGAACTAGGAAATTAGCCAGAAAAATAAAAATACCCTTCTTCTAGTTTTCTGTTTTGATAACAGCAATGAAATACCAAAATAACTTTGTGTGAAAGGTGATTGTTTTATACTCCTTATGGACACATTTTTCCAAGGAATTAACAGCCTGCTACACTAGAATTATGTGCACTTAAAATCCAGAGGCTTGTTTATATATCACATACAGGATTGTTTGGTAAAACCGTGATTTAAGACAAGAAGTCCTCATGACTTTTGCTCCTTTGGACTGTTTACTTCTGCAGCAAGGAAAAGAATTCTTGGTCCAGCCAAAAATAGTAACACTTCATGGTTTATTCCATTAACTCTGACCCATCATACCTAAGATGTTAAAACTGAGATGATCAAATGAATGGTTATTAAACAAAACACACACACACATTTTGTTTCTTTACAAACTCCATCGGCGATTGGCATGAATATCCAAGTTGTTGATTTGAAAGTCCACATTTTCCTTTAAGCTTCTGAATGTTGTGCAGCTCTCCTTCATATCCTCTGGTTTTTGAAAAATCTTTCTCTTTTGCTTTATTTCCACTCTCCACCAGGTAATAGGATCTCATACATATCCCATGGTGGGGATTAATAACAGGATTTTAATGAAGTGCTAGAGCAGACCAGCTAACACCATGGCTTCCACCCCTTTGTGAAAAGCCTTTCCAAAGGATGCCCAAGTCCAGTTTTCTGACATGACATGAGCTTTTCATTTATTTTTACAGTCTGGTATTTGGGTTACATCTTTACAATACAGTGAGGTAGCTTCTCTAGCTAGAAGAACAGAGGGATTTGTGGCCTCTTCTTACAGCACAGCTGATGTGTTGTATCTGCCATGTGATGTGTGCTGGAAGAGAAGATGCTTTGCCTTTCCCTCCTGTGTCTGCAACAGCACTGTGGCTGTTTTCAGCAGTGTCTTTAAGCTGCAGGGGAATATTGCCTTTGTCTTTGATTACTTACATCTACTTATAACATTAATCACTCTATTTCCTTTTGTAATTAAAAATACTTTTTTTTTTTCTCTAAAATTCTATAGTTTCACTCTACATGGTTAAACTCTTATCATGTGATGTTACAATAATGCTAAATAAATCCAAATCATCATCAAGAGGAAATCTAATTTTATCAAAATGTTTAGTTCAAGGTTGAAATGGTTTCAGTCTGTTCCCCTTTCTCCCAACTGGTCCTTCCCACCTTTTTGTCCTTCCTTTTTGCTCTGGAGTGTATTTTAGAAGTTTTAATTTGGAACCAAAAGCAAAGTAAAGCTTCAGACTTTTTAGATGGAATTTCAAATTCAAATGTGCATCAGCCTTGGCAATAAAACACTGCCCTAAGTTGTCTAGGCTAGAGATTCAAAATTCTTATGTGGAAAGAACAGATATTTTAACAGTATAATAGGTTGCTTATAATTTTGAGAACACTAGGTCTCTTAATAGTCTTTAATTCCTACCAGTAGAGCATGTGCTTTCTAACCATATCTATGGACCTTCTGCCCCCTTCTCAATCTCACTGGCCATCAAGTCATGAAAGCTCTGCCTTCCAGGATGAGCTATGAGAAATTTATTTTTTAAAGGGTAGTGTGGCTCTGTGTGTGATTTGCTGCTGCTTCTGGGCTAGGGCAGGAGAAATCTGCCTTACTTAGATGACAGATGACTCTGCTAACTGATGCTGCCACACTCATCTCTCATTAGAGTTGGAAGCATAATCCTGTGATGACAAATTGCTGGGTAAGATTCTTAGCTCCAGTGTGACCATGTCCTGTCTGGGAAAATAGCTGCACCTATATGAGGAACTGACAGAAAACTAAATGGTAAAGTCTGCAGGTTTTAATTAAAGTGCAAAGCATAGTGTTCTTGTAACATGGGCAGCATTTCAGAGCTCTCAGAGTTCTGCTGGGGACACTTTTATCTATTGTACCATTTTCTGATGAGCCATGACACTTCCCTCTCTGGGGGCAGCTCCTGACAAGGGAAAGAGAAAATACTCAAAGAGAGAGAAAAAGAAGTAGAAATTGATTTTTTACAAAGCCCTAGTAAGACTTTGCCCAGAATTCTGTCCAATGTAGTCATAAATGTGGAATCTTGGGATAAGATGAGACAAAAGAAAGCCCAACCACCACCACCAGATCTTCCTTGGAATGTGGAAGGTTAAGTGTTAGTCTGGAACTTGATCAGCTTAATAAAAAGACCACGTGACAGTATTTTTTGTGATTGCAAGGGCCTAAAACTTGTCCTTTCCAACACCATGTTCCTGGATGTTTCCATGTCTTGTGTATTTCTACATCAGCTTGTGCTTGAGCCTTTGCAGCATGGGGGATGAAGAGCTCATGCAACAAAACAGAAACAGTTTCACAATGTAGCTTGGACATCATTATTTTGCAATGATGAGCATCTAAAAACTGTTCTAGATAAAGCATTATAGGAATGATCTTTGGTATAGTTATTTTCATTATAGGGTGAAACCATTTAGATAATGCAAGGTGAAATGCCTTTATACTGGTTCCAGGAACTCTACAAATCTTCTGGTTTTGTTACCAAACTATTACCTTTGATCCATCCACTCTCCAAATTTCTTCCCAGTGTCTTGCTAGATCCTGGTATCACCACTCAGGATATTCCACCTTCCTGTAAGGCTCCTTCCATTATAAACATTTTTTTGCCTGTATTGTCAATTAGCAACCATCTGCCACATAGGAGAGTTTAGATAAAGTGAGGAGTACCAGAACAGGGCCTGTGGAAATATTTTTCCTGTATTAAGCACATTAATAAGATCAAAATAGATGTTCCCTGAATCCAAATAATACCTATTGCTATGTAAAATGTTTATCAAGTGGCATTTAATTTAATGACCTGGTATTAACCATCCTTCAGTTGTTATTTCAGACAGTATTACAAATACATCCGTACTGGCACCAGTGACCTGTAATGATCTCTTGATTTTAGCTGTGGGGTCGTGCACTGTTGGTTCTGATGGCTGCAGGTCATGCTCTGCTGTGACACAGGTCAGGCAGGTCAGAAGAAGTAAACCCTTCAGTCTGATGCCACTAAACGTTTTCAAACTGAAAATGGAGTGACAGTAATAGAATAGAAGATTTCAGTCATCCACATATTTGCAGTTAATCCCTGAACATGAGTGAACCTCACAGAAGGGATCAGATTAATTTCATTATACTTGTTTTTTCTTTGGTGTAAGGATTATGGATCCAAAAAATCCTGAAACACAGTCTTGTAATGTCATCTGTCTCACTGTAGCTGCCTTGACCCTGGAGAGGAGAGGATGGAGGTAACTTAACACTGCACCAGTTTATTGAGAGATTTAGTAGTGCATCAATCACTTGAAGTCAAGTAAGAGGTTTTGATTTGTAAAATCCAGGAGTCTACTGTGAGAACTTGCCCAAAAAGTAGTGGGGGTGGGGAGAGAAAAGAATTAGTTAATTTCTAGAGATAGATTCTAGGTTTTACTGGCATATAGCCTGCTGATTGTAATGTGCTAAAGCTCTTTTACAGCTGATTGCCTTCATTTAATTGGACTAAACTGGGCCTCTTTAGTTAAAATACATCAAGTCAACAATACAAATAAACACAACCCATCTTTTGTTCCTTTATAAAGAAGCACTTGAAGTGGCTGATCAAAGGGGCTACAGATCCCTTCAGTTACAGTCTGGTAAATCAAGCTACCATTTTTATGAATGGTATTTTGTATCTTAGTGGGTTTTTTATGGCAGAATTCCATTAGTGAAAGCTCCTCTACATTTCTGTTTGCTCTACTGTATAATGTTGCTCTTGTGAAATTGTGTTTAATAGATATTACAGTAATGGTCTGGCTACATCTTGAGAATGTTTTCCCAGATCATCTGTGACGCTTCAGAGACACCTTTTAATTAAGATCTTAAGCCTTTAACAGAATGTGAAGGCACAGGCCTGAGAATGTAGTGATGTCCTCACTTTATATGTAAGCCCATGTGCTTTTACAAATCCGTGTGTCCTGAGAAAACAGACAGGAACAGGATTTTCTATGTTGTAACCATTATGGTCAGTCATTTAATAACTCCTGCTTTGCATGTCTGAAGAGGAAGATGAGACCCCTTCCTTCTGCTGCAGAGGTCTTTCTAGCTTGTGACCCCTCCATTGTGGGGGTTCTAGCTTGAAGCCTCTCCCACATTGCTGCCTACATTGTTGACTCGTTTTGTCCTCAGGAATGACTTCACTGCTTACTCTGTAGGCCACTGAACAGATTTTCTGCATTGGAATTTGGTCTTAAAAAGGCTGTGAGGTGCTCTTGTAATGCTGCCAAAAACCTCTACTTCTCTGCTCCAGTGGTCAGTGTGGAGAGACTCCTGCTGCTCCTGCTGCTCCTGCAGTCGCAGAATGGTGGAAATGTTGGGAAGGAAGCTCTGCACTGGACACGTAGTCAAATGTCTTGCTCACAGTGGGAAGGTGCTAACCTAGATCAGGCCAGTGATAGCTGAGTTTTAACTTCTAGCCAAGTTTTGATAACATCCCAGGAGAGAGATTGAGCCCAATTATTTTTGGTCCATTCACAGGCTGCTTGTCTGCCTCCTAGTAATTCCATTTCCAAATGATGACACTGTGTGAAAAGAACCAGTCAAAATCTAGTTCTTTGGTTCAAACACTGGACAACTTAATATCCATGAGGACCAGATTCATTCCCACCAGTATCTTGCACTACAGCTTTTCACTGCTGCCATAGTTAAGCTGGGGAGTAGCAGGCTACTCTTAGGCTAAGCATACTTTTGGTTGTCCTGCCCTTGTACACTCCCAGTGGGTAGTGGGTAGGAAGTTGATGTAATAAAAGGTTTCTAGTCTCCTTCACAAACAGTTGGGGTTCAGTTTCACAAGTGCCCTGAGCTGAGCCTGTGCCACACCAGAAAGGATCTCATTCCCTCCTTTGGGCTGCTCATGTGGTTAGTTACATCAGACTGCTTATCTCTAGGGGAAAAAAAATAGCTGTGTTTCCACTTTAAGCAGGTTCATAAGAGGGAGTCAGGGTGTTTTCTTGCAAATCCCACACTAAATCAGTGGCAGAGCTGGAAGCAGGGGTTTGATGTTGTAATGTTGTTGTTGTTGTTGTTGTTGTTCCCGAGACCTAAGTTTAGGGCTCAGCCATTTGAAGAATGGTGCAACACAACTTCTTGTGTTTATTTAAACTGGCAAAGTTTGAGATTGGAATCTGCTTATGTGTCTTTTGTTTACCATGTGTCAGCTTGTATGTGCTGCACACATCAGAGTTGCTCCTCCCAGAAGCTGAATAAGCTGGAGCAGTTTTATGCAGTATAGCTTTGACAGTTTCTTTGCCAGAATAAATCATCATCTTTAATTTATTCTTTGCAGTGTTAATTTTCCCTGCTTAATTTATACTTACCTGTAAATAATAATAATAAACCCCAAACAAACAGGTAAAGCAGAGAAAAAAAATGTCAGGTGGGTTCAGCTAGTTGTTGGCAGTTGGGGATCATGTGGGTATCCCCAGCCTGGTGCTGGGGGTGTTTGTTTTAGTGCTGCCATGGCAGGGATTTTTGGCTGTTCATCTCACAGACAGCAGTAGAGTTACTGCAAAGGGCACATCCCAGCCAGCTCTCCAGATTCCTTAGTCCTAAGCAGAGAAGAAGAATTTGCTTTAATAAAAGAGCTTTCTGTTCCTGGGTTCTGCATGGGGAGGTTTGAGGGCCTGTTTGCTTTGGTGCCCTGAACAACTCCTTCTGTTGTCTGGGCTGCTCTCCAGTGCTTATGCTAATTCATAATGGGAAATAATGCTGAGAATGAGAGAGCTGTTGAAGGAATAGAGAGAAAAAGGTTCATGCTCCTTCACTGAAGGAATTTCAGTGCTTCTTTGGGGGTCTTGTGCCCATGAGCAAGTTCTAATGTCCCATCACCTTCCAGAGGAGCCTGCTGTAGGAGGCACTGAGCACCATCCAGACACAAGGCCATTCTCCTTGTGCATTAGGAGGGTTGTCTGGTGAATAAAACAACCACGGTAGACCTATAAAAAAAGATTTTCAGGAAGAGCAGAATTATTGCAGTTTTTTTAATCATGGAGCTTCCCTTTGAAAGGTCATTTTGAGAAGACTTCACTTTTTCCATGTAAATGGCAGTCATCTTCAAAACAACCATATGGCTCTGCCTTTCTAACCCTCCTTTGGAAGATGTGGGGAGTACTGGAATTCTCTGTTTATAAGTCATGAGATGGGCCAAAATAATCAGTCATGGTTATAATTCCTATTCTTTTTTTTTTATTATTATTATCCCCAAGACATTTTGATGACAAATAGCACATGAAATTCATCTGGTGGATGGGAAAGAGGGCTGGAAGAGCATTCTTTCCAAAGGTATTTGTAATAGTCTCAAAGAAAACAGAGGAGTTGCTAAGGGAAGCCTATGGGCTGTGTCAGGGCTGAGGAGGCAGACTCAGCAGGTTATAAACTTCCAGCTCACAATTAGCAGTAGTTTAGTTCTCTCTGAAGAAGTTGCAGTTCAGTTCTCTCTTGCAGTTCTCTGCAAGAATTTAATGTTGATATTTTAAGAGTGCTGCAGCTGATACTTGAGCTTTGGTTTATTTCCCTAAGGAATTGTGTAGGTTTCTGGCTTGGCAACTTCTCTTTTCTACTGAGACTGCCTTTCTAACAGCATTATTTTTCCATCTAAGACAGATCTGAAACACTGACACAGTTCTCTGTATTTCCTTTAATTACTGTTCCCATACTGCCTTTTGTAGTCTTTTTCAGATGTTGTCTGCTGGCATTTGGATTGATAAAATGTGCTTCTTGGTGTGGTGCCTGCCTTGCTGCAGGTGCTAAAAAGGTACTTTGCTTAGTGTAATGCAGATGTATTGAATGATGGTGTAAGACAAAATAATTAATGTTCCTGATGGACAGAAAATAGAAGTTGCCAAGAATATTTCCACAATAAAAAAAAAAAAAAAAAAGATTTTCTAGTGTCTTCCACGAGTAAGATTTGTCCTTTCATCTCAAGATTTATTTTATTAGAACTGAAGTAACTAGAAAAGGGTGCAAAAATAGTCTTTGTGGAGCAGGCCAAAAATCCATCTATTCCAGTATTCTCATCAGTCTTTGCTTAAGTGTGAAGCAGAAGCTTAAGGAAGAAGATGAGCTAAAAACAAGTGTGCACTGGAAGGTGTGGGTGCATTCTGTCAGCATCCAGCCTCTCAGAGGGGGATGGGATGCTGTGTATTTCACAGCACTCAGCTGCCTTTTCTTTAGTTGTCTTTTGTTCCTTTGCTTCTTTCTTTGTTTTGGGGGGTGCTGGTTTTTTTGGGGAGTGTTTGGTGGTTGTTTTTGGTTTTGTTTGTTTGGTTTTGTTTGTTTGATTTTTATTTTTTTAAATTTAATAAACACTTTTATCACCCACAGCCTTTTGTGGCAAGCAGTGCCACAGTTTCACCACATGCTATGTGCTGAAAAATGTCCTGCACATTTTCAAACTTGGTGTCTGCCAGTTTTATATAAAGTTTTCTATGTCCTGCAGTGTAAAAGACTGAGCTGTCATTCCCTGGAGCTTTGCTGCTTCTTGAGAAAGATCAAATGCCATTGTTCTGGGTTTAATAGGCTGTGTTAATTGATTAGGCAGTCTTAAGGAAAAGGTCAGTATTATTGATTACTTCTTCTATAATTCTTCTGTAGTGATTATTTCTTCTGTCATCAGTCTGGGCAGGCTGGAGAGCTGGGCTAAGGCAAACCTACTGAAGTTCTGTAAGGCCAAGTGTGGAGTCCTACAGCTGGGGAGCAACACCACCATGCACCAGTCCAGGTTAGAGGGCTGACCTGGTGGAAAACAGCTCCAT
>JANHGL010010797.1:0-20869 GCA_024611195.1 Ceyx melanurus | reverse complement strand
AATGGTCACAAGCTGAACACTGGAAGTTCTACCTCATCATGAGGAAAAACTTCCCTGTGAGGGTGACAGAGCCTGGCAGGGGCTGCCCAGAGAGGCTGGGGAGTCTCCTGCTCTGGAGACTTTCCAGACCCACCTGGATGACCCTGCTTTGGCAGGAGGGTCGGACTTGATCTCCAGAGGGCCCTTCCAACCCCTGCTGTTCTAAGATTCTGTGATTGCTTTTGGAGATCCAGAGGCATGTTAGCCAGGAGAGAGGAGGGGGATAAGGTGTTGGTCGACTGAGAAGGACAGGACAGTTTGCTGTCTAGAGTTAAGGGCATTGCTGAAGCTGAAGGTTAGAGAAATTACCTGTTACACTCTCTGAATCCAGAGCCTTTGATCTGCACTGGTAATTTAAAACCAAAACCAACAACAAAACAAACATGCTAAAACCAGACAAACAAAAAACCAACCAACCAAAACAAACACAGATCACAACCTTGGTGAGAGATGAAATGGTTGGTACATAAGGAGGGTAACTCCACTGCTAAGTGGGTTTTGTGTCCTTTCATCCATCCAGGTAAGCTGAACACGATACCTTGTGCCTTTTATTCCCTCTGCCTAATGTAGCTGGTGGCACATGGTGCATTGTCTGGAGTGCAGGGAGGAGCATGTGAAACAGCCTGTGTTACATGGATTGACATGGCTGGCAAATGCTTGGGCAAGGTATTTCTTCTGAATGTTGCTGTGGAAAGGTCTAGATCAATCTGTTCCACAAGGTTGTTGAACTAAATTTAGTTGAGGAGGGAAAGGTGATGATAGTGATTATTTCTTCCAAGCTATACCCATCCATTAGTTCTGCAGCATTTACTGGTTTGCCATGTAGTTGGAGGTCTGAATGTTGTGAGACACCCAGGATAAGTGACTGAGGGCAGAGGAAGTTCCCAGATCCACAGAGTTGTCAGGGCTGGAAAAGATCTCTAGGAGCACCACATCCAACTGTCAGCCTGGCCTCTTGACCTGTAGTCAGTTGTCCTCTTGCTGGCAACACTGCAGAAGTGTCCCCAGCAGTTCAGGGTCCTCTCTTAGTTGCTGTGGCAGGTATTTTGGGTGCTTTTACAGCACATTCAGTGCTCTACCCTACCCACCTACCAGGGTTTGGCAGGGTGCTTGGGATAGCTGCAGGTTTTGTAGATGTAAGAATGGTTTTAAGGGTCTGTTTGGCTCTGATGGCTGATGATTCTGTTTTCCTCTTGGAAAAGAATATGAGCATCTAAAAACTTGGTTTTTTTTCCCCAGCTTGGGCTAACAAAGATGCTGCCTTTACCTATAGACTGTACCTTACCTGCACGGTTTGCTGCTATGTAGTGCAGGTTTCTGAGGAATCTCTCTGTATCGTGTAACCAGGATCTGCAGTACAGGAGAAAAGGAAGTTTTTGAGTGGTTTTGGAGGTAGGGCAAGGGAAGAGTCTATAGGCAAACACAGAATTTCCCTGAGCTGCATGCACACTGACAAGACTGGTTCTGGTGAAGGGTGGGGCTGTGAGGGTTTGTTTTCCAATTTCTGTGCACAGTGCAAGGGCCACAGTTTGAAGTTCATGAACCTCATGTACTGAAGGGTGTAACTGGGTGAGTCAACACAATGTGATCATTAAGATAGTTTTACTTCTGTGAGGCTTTAACAAGGGAGTGTTGAAAATGAGCATTTCTGCAGCTTACTAAATAATTAATGTTGTTCATAAATACAAATGGGCAGTTTGAAGACAGTATGTCTCTCTTTATGGATAACTGTAACATTCTCACACACATTTTTTGGCTGCTGTTTCACATTTACAGTCTAAAAGGGGTTTGGGGTTTTGTTTTTTTGTTCTTAAGTGCTAATATTTCACTATATTTGATGTATATGTATTAATACATCTGTTTTATAGACTGCCCCTTCACAACAAATGTCTTTGCTCTCAACATACATCTGTAATTAAAACAATGAGATAACTCCTGTTTCCTCACTCAGATAAAACTTAAACTCCAGCACATTTTATGCTGCTTATTTGTCTCAGGTGGCCCGTGAAGAGGTTGAATGTGGCTAAGGGAGCATGGAAGTGCTATGAGATGGGACTTGTCAAAGAGTTCTTGTACTTGGAAATTCTCAAAGATGCTCAGTTGATTTTTTGGCACTGAGGTCACACCAGCATCAAATGCCTCTCCTAATCCCACTTCTGTGGTTTAGGTTGAACTTTACATTTTGGATGCTTCTCAAATGGCTTTTATATTACAGAGCTGGAGTTGTGTGCTGCTAATCTCTGACTAGGAAGGATCTGGATACTGTCTTAACTGCTCAGTGTATAAGCCATTTGGTACTGTCCCCTGTAAAGATATCCTGAATCTTGTGGATCCAGATCTACAGGTTTTCTTTATGCCTTTGTCCTGCTCATCCTTCATGATTAAACCAGGTTTCATTAGTCTGTGATGTCACTTACAAAGGTTCCAGAACCCACTCAGCCATCAGATTGTATTTGATGTACAGAGATGTATGAAGCAAACAGAATGTCCTGTCAGTAGTTAGAGAGGGCTTTGATTTACTAACTGAAATGCCACTGCACATAACTGAGCCAAAGAGCCATTCTTCAGGAAGCAGCTTTGTTTCATGTTTAACTGCAGCACTGGGGCACTGTCATCTTCCTCCTTTGCAAATGCAGAAGCTACACAGACTTTACTGGGAAAGAATTCCTATCAGAAGAAGCTGCAGTTTACAGCTGTTTTACCTGAAAGAGATGGTTCTTCCCTTCAGTTTGTTAACCCTTACTTCTGTGTCTGAATATATTGCTGCCCGGGCCTAAATATCCTGTCACTGTCACTATGACAATTCAGTGATATTTGCATTTACATTTGCAGTGCTACGTTGTTATTATGCTATTACTGAAATTATAGGTGCTTTCTAATGCTAGAAATATTTACTATCAAGGTTAGTGTCACTAAAGCATAAATACTATTTATTAATTTAAATCAAAACATACTAGTGGCTTATCACAACAGTGAGTAACAGAATGCCGATAAGTGGCATATAGAAGAATCTTCTTGGCTGTTACAGGAGGGCCAAACTCTTCAATAAGCGGAGCCTCTGCTCTTGTAATGTACATTTTCTTGGGAGCTGAAATCAGTCAATATACAGCAAAGACTGAGAAAACCTGGAATCCTGCTTGGAGGCTTTGGCTTTCTGGAAAAGAAACTTCTAGGGGAACGCCATGTTTGGAGCTCTGGGTCAGAAAGGAGTTAATTCAAGGGGTGCATAAGCCAAGTGACTCAGAGTCACCCAAAATTGGGGAGGTTTTCAGCTTTAAGAGCTAAGCTGGACACTGTTAAGTGTGGAAGCTATTGCAACCTCATGACTTCTAAGTTTGCTGTGAGAATTGGAGTGTGAAGGGCTGTTGTTCGCTGCCATTTTCTGCTCTGGCTCCTGCCTGTGTTTTACCTTAAAATCAAAGGTTTGGTTGCTAAAATCTGATCCCAAGTATGGCAGTGACAAGCACACGAATATATAATAAGTGGTTGAAGAAACAGCTAGAGAGCAATCCCTGAAAGGATTTCCCTGTACTGATAACATGAGCTGTTTTAATGAGCTGAGCAGCTGGATTGTAGCTGCTTCTGAACCACCCCCTGGCTTGCCCAGGCAGTGGGAGGTGGCAGTTGCAGCATCCACTGAGGGATACAGGAGCAGACATCCTCAGCATAGTGATGAGGACTGAACTGGCACTGCACTGAATTAGCAATTTAGGATTATTTGCTTTTGGGGCTGGACCCAAGGGAGAAGTAAAGTTGTACCTGGTGTGAGTCTGATTTCCTTGATAAGCAGATCTGTACTATTAAGAATGTAATTTCCTCCTCTACCTGCAGGGCCAATACCCCGTGATTTAGCAGAGAACATGAGAGTGCATCTTCATTTGAGAGAGAGGCCACTGTGGTGCCAGGCTGCTGCCAGCTGCTTTTGTCCTGGTACTTGGCTGACCTTGCAGTGAGCCAACTTGGATGACCTGCAGTAACACAACAAGAACACACACACAAAAAAAGAGTGGATGAACTGATCCTGAAGGGTACCTGAGACATAGACAGCATTTGGTGATTTGCTGTCAAGTTAGCTGCAGAGGCACGGATTTATCTGTGTTTTTGTGAGTGGAAGCTGAGCTGCTTACCCCAAGGATTTCCACTGGCCTCCTCGGCCTTCCACTCCCACCACTTCTCCAGTGTCACCCTGCTGCTCTTGCTGCTCTGCAGCCAGCTGGAGCAGTCAGCCTGCCTGGCTGGACACTCCCTGGGATGCTTGGGATGGGATTGTTTGTTGTTGGCAAAATGGTGTGACCGTCCAGCAGCCTCGTGACCCTGTCAGCACCAACAGAAGGGATGGAGGAAAGGTGGGGGAGCAGTGGCTGCACAGAACAGAAGGGATGGAGGAAAGGTGGGGGAGCAGTGGCTGCACAGCCCCCACTTCTCTCAGACCAAGGGGAACCCTCCCCTAGAGCCTGTGTGTCATGTCATCTGTTCACACCTGTCAGCTGGGAATCCTCTGCAGTGCAGGCACTGAGCTCTGCTGGTACATCATCAGTGTAAATTCTCTTAGCCCACAGGATTCATACTGTCCTGTCTGCTGCATCCACACCATGAGATGAGACAGCTGTGCCTCCTCTGGCCTACCTTTGGTGGTAAATCTGAGCTGTTACACCACCCATAATCTGACTATATAATTACAAACATTTTTCTGCAACTCATTCTGCGGTGAAATTAGGTGGCATTTTAAATAGTATGTGTTTGGAATAATGTTTTCTAGGAAGTTTTTCAAATGTCACACTGTAGTACCTTGTCTGTTACAAAGGTGGCATGGTTTCTAAAGTAAATGAGAGAAATATATGGTACCTTCTATAAAACCAGTGGTGTGCCTCAATAATTTCAATATCAGCTATTTTTAAATTCCTGGTGCACATTCCAAGATGTCACAAGATATAAAAATTAGCAACATTATATTTTTTTTAACTGTGTGTGTGTGCAAGAGGGTCAATAAGATCACAACTAAAAGTATGTTAAAAGTCTTCTAGGTGTGTGAACCTAAGGACTGATACTTCAGGCTTTGTTGAACATGACATGAAGAATGAATTTTGAGACTGCAGCAGATACTTCATTATTTAGAGCGAGTGATCATTCTTTTTTCTTTTTCTTTTTTTATCCTCCCCCCCCCATCATGCTCTGGTGTATGTCTAGAATGATGTATGAAAGAAGTGCAATCATTTTTCCTGTAGGATATTCATTGTTGTGTGAGTTTAGATATGGAAACCAAAGGTCTGTATCCTCCCTTAAAGGGAGCAGGCATGCTGGGGGACTGCTGCTGAGAATCCCATGCAAGCCAGTGGAGATGGGTGGAAGTGGATGAAGGAGAGATGAAGAGACAGTGGTCTAGTTTGGAATGTCTTTTGTTTCCCAGGCAGTACCACAGCCCTGTAAATGACTGTATGCTCCCAGGCAGCAGGAAAGCCCAGCACTCTTCCATGGCTTAGCTCCACAGCAGAACTGGCTGAGCAGCAACCAGCTGGTTGGTACCTGTCCCAGAGCTGGGCTGGAGCCACTCTCCTGAAGCAGCTACAAAACACAGGGGTGAAAAGGTAGCCTCTGTGCTTGGGTGATGTGTGACTTGAAGGCTGCCCTGCCCCAGGCGCACACAGATGCTGACCTGCTCACTCAAGAGGTGCCTGTGTGGCCTGAGCTCTACTCCACCTCCCCTGCTCTGCTGTGTGGGGACTGTTGAGGTGAGTGGTACTCACAGGTTGCTGTGTTGGGTCAAGAGTCACCCCACAGGAGCAGGCCTTTGAGAAATACTTCAGCTCACTGAGGCTGCCTGTGAAGAGTGACACTGCTCAGGGCAAGGAGAAGTGTTGGTTTCCACTCAGTGAGTGCACTTTGCTAAACAGTTTACAGATCTTTGCTCAGCCTAATTGGTGGCAATTTTATTTCCCAAATACACAAACCCAAAATATGCTTTTGAAGTGTTTTCCTCAAGTGTTTATATTTGGAAAATATAAACACCCAGGATAAATAAAGCCTGCCAGGAAGAGTGAGTGGGTGTTTTAACAACTTCAAACACACCACTCCAGGTTCCTTATCTTTCAGAAATGGTGACCTGTGGGACCTTTTCACAGTAGTGCTGACTTGCAGCACCCAGCTGCTCTCAGAAGAGCAGGAGCAGCAGCTTACAGACCTAGGAAGCTGCTCTGTTTGGATGGAGGGCCTGGCAAAGGTGGGTTAGTTCTCCCTTTTGAGGGGCTGGCAGGTGATGCTCACCAAAGCTCCTGCCTTAGCTGGAGATGAAGTGAAGGATGTGCTTTAAATGAACAGTGAGAGAGGTCCAGGATAGACGTGCAGATGTCAGAGGAGTTGCTGTGCCTGTCCCCTGGTGCATACTGAGTCCTGCAGAGAGAGATGAATAGTCTGCATCCTGACTTACCCATACTGGGTATGGAAACACAGGCTGGTGTGGAGGTGCTGTTTGTGAGAGTCTTTATGGTCTGACCCTTCTGCTGTCTGCACTGCTTTCTTCCAGCAGCATAGCTTGGGACTTTATGTCCATGCAGGGTGACCTGGAGCTGCTGTCTCCCACCCTGTGGGGCTGGTTATTGTCACACTCCCAGCTGTGCTGATGTCACTGTGGGAGGAGTTGTATTGGGACCAGGCTCAGAGGTACCACATGGATTAAACTTATTCTCTTGGGTTTTTTTCTTGGCATGCCTTTGTGGGTTTGTTTCTTTTCTGTGCTCTGGTGCATTGCTGTGCCTTATGGACAGGAGGAGGAGATGGGAAAGAGACAGGGACTCCACAGAGTCCATTAATGGCTGCAGCTCCTCGCTCATCAAATAGAATTACATTTTATTTAGTTATGTTCATTGTTTGGATGCCTTGAGAAAAAAATGTGTCATTAACTGAAGAGCAGAGGAGGATATTAATAACCTTATCACTGTTTGCAAGACAGGACAAGAAACCAGAAACTGTTGCTTGTCCATCAGGGGTTAGCTCAGCATAAGGTGTGGGTAAAATCACCACCTGCCACAAGAACAACATCTTATTTAAATTACTGGGGTTTCGTGTATAACAAAGTTACAAATTTTGCAGCTCCTTTACATGGAAAAAAATAGTAATTCTCCATCCACTCCCATTTCCATGTTTTTAAAGGGCTTAGATAATTGTAAACTGAATGTGAATCAAACTCTGCTGCGGGTAGGGAATGTCATGCTTTGCCAAAAGGCTGTTGATGGGTGACCTGTTAATGGAAAATGGAAAAGAAAATCTATCTGCTAACAGCTTGTTTTGCCTGGGAGCTCATGAATTTTCTAACAGAACTATGTTATCTGGGGTTCTAAAGCACAGGGATAGTTTTGCTCAAACTGCCTTGCTCTTGCTATACCCACACTGCAACTTCATGAGGTTAGTTTTGTGAAGGTTTGTCTCTTCATTGTTTATTTATGTATTTATTTATTTTTATTTTAATAGCATTTTCTATACCCTTTTGGTCTTTACGTTGCATGGAAAACTTGAGCTTTTGACTACATGATTTCTGTGATTTCCAGCTCAAAATACTTGCTCTTATCTGAAAGTGTTCATCAGATTCTAAACAAATTGCAGTGTGTCAAAGGGAAGACAGAACTTAATGTGTTCCTTTTGTTTCTTGCTGTTACTGGAATGTGCACTCTATAGATTTCCTAATTTCCTGCTATAAAACTTGAATGTTGAGCACAGAAAGTTGTTGCTGCTCCAGAAGATTTCAGATTCCTGTTACCAGACTTCAGTCTCCTTCCCCTTTGACAATAAATATAATAAAAATGTAAGGTTGTAAAGATAAAACTAAATGTGATCATTATTCACAGCAATGTAAGCAATAAGAAGGAAGAGACTTGAGTTAGAAGGAATTAAATAAGGTATCTGGGGTACACCTGGGAGGAACATACAACTAAAAGTGTTTGTTGAAGAGAAGGCTGTATTATGATGGGACATTTGGAAGGAAATTCGAGTGTCTTTCTGCACAGTGACATAGAACTGACAGCAATATTTCCTAAGACAGCTCTGCTGGCTGTGTGGAGAGGGGCCAAGCCATAGCTGAGCTGTTCCTGCATCCAGACAAACAGGCATTGTTCAGCCTGGGCTGGCCAAACAGCTTGAGAGAGCAGCTCAGCCAGAGCAGCTCTCCTTCCCAGCCTTCAGCAGCTTTCAGAGTGACCCTAGAGGGAGAACATTGTTCATCCCTGTCCTTTCTGACCTTCTCCTCCTCCTCTCCTCCAAATTCTGCTGTGGATGCTGCTGGAGCAGTTGCAGGGAAGAGCATGTGGAGCTGAAGGGAGCTGAGAGCTGGTGTCTGCACAGCTGCTGCAGGCAGAGGGCTCAGTGCCAGTGCCCTCACCACCAGCTCCTGCTGCTGTCCTGCTGCAGGTCTCTGGAGAAGCCTTCATTACCATAACCTGCTGCCATCATTAAGATACCGTATTAATCTCCACCAGAGTCGAGTCATTTTCAGCCTTTAAAAAGACCCAGAACTTCCAGAGGCTTCTTGCCAAGTTTGGGGTTGATTTTTGGGTTTGGTTTTGATGTTACTGTGGGTTTTCTCTTGTTTTATTTGGGGCTTTTTGAGGTTTTTCTTTTGTTTGTTTGTTTTTCAATTAAAAAAATCCTTTTCTGAACTAGTTTTGTGTTGTTTGTTTGTTTTTTAATCTGTATTTTTGCACAAGTGGCAGTTTATTGATAGCCTGTTCTCTAAATTAACAACAGCTTTTTGAACGTTACAATCCCAATTTTGTTTTGATTTTTACTTGCAAAAATAGTAAGGATTGCTATGTACATTAAATAAGGCATTCAGGAGAGGGGTATCAGAAACCTTAATCTTGCAGAGAAAACAGACAAGTTAGCAAAAATAAACATTTTTCTGTTCTTGTGTATCAATGAAGTTTTGGTTGTGATGTCTTCCAGTCTAACTCCACCCACCAATTTATCACTGAGAAACGCAACCTCCACTGAAAGGAAAGAGAAATTGTTAAGTAACTGTTAAAAATATTTAGCAAAGGTGTTGTGGTTTTTATTCATATTTATTTACAAAAAACATTGTCAATAAATGCTTACAGTCTGAAAATATACACAACCACATGGGCTCTTTCCCTAGCTGCCCCATCAAATGAGATAGAATCTGAACCTCCACACAGAGCTGAGAGCAAAAAGTGGTTTTAATCATTGGCTTTCTCTCTGCAGAGTCTTGCATCTAAGCTGTAACCTGGTTTTCATTAGAAGGGGCTGGGGATGGTTGTACGCTGCAGGATTTTTTGACTAATTTCTGCAAGATAACCTAGGGGGAAAATGCGCTTGGCAAACCTGTTACAATACACAGGGAATTTCTGCATGATGTTACTTTGTTTTCTCTTTGAGACATGAACCACATTGTAATAATTTTATTTTGTTTTTATTACTCATTAAGCCAAGGACCCTTGTCATCCATAAGAGCAGCAATCAAGAGATGTAAGTCTACTTTTCCTACTTTTTGAGAATCATGGTATTGTAATATTATAACATCTTCATTTTTAGCACCTGGTTATCTGTGAAAACAAAGTAGCTAGCAGGCTTTTGGGGCTGTAATTTCTTTCTCAGTATCTTTTCTGCTTCATGTTAGACCCTCCTTTTGCTCTGCTGCTGGCTGTTCCTTCTTGCCAGTTGCTCTGCAGAACTGGGGTTACATGTGCCTCATTTTCAGTGCCCTTGACAAAGCAGAAGATTGTTCTATTTTAGTAGAAATCTGCAGCAACTGATCATCGAATTTACTGGGGACAGGATTAAAGTAATGCAAGAGTCTTGTGTCCAAACTACTCTCCCTGATTTTGCTGCTTAACTCCTCTTCTTTCCCTGCAGAAAATTTCCAGGCAGAGAATTTCTTTAGCTGCATCTTCTGAAGTGTTTTATGCTCTTTCCTTCCCCCTCTTTTCATTTTTATCTGCTTTCTGGCCATGATTTCAATTTTATATTAATGAAACAGCCCTCAGGATTCTGCTATGGGGAAAAATAAATTAGTGTGTGTATTGCTGATTTGTTTCTCCTGCACCTATTAGTCAGGGGCTCATTAGTATGGATTAGGTTGGAGGCAGTCAAAGGGGATCCCAAAAGCATTATTCAGAGCAAGTCTCTGTGATGCTGTAGTTAAAATGCAGCACTTTATCTGTGCTATTGCTGACATAGATGGGAAATAGGAAAACAGGGAGCACCAGATCACAGATGGCTTTTGTGGTAGAGCCAGAAATACTAATATGTAAATAATTATGATAAAAGTACCATGTGAAACATTCAGATGATAAGCTAGAAAAAAAATCTCCATGCAAATATCAAGGCATTGTATATGAAACCATAGTTCTTTGTGTGCTGGTAACCATATCTGTGAGTGCACCTAAATTAAAATTGGACCCTGAATAATTTATCTCCCCTTACCATTAATCTGAAAAAAATACGGTATTCTCTGGAAAAGCATATTTCCCTAAGAGAGTTAGAAATCTATCTTTATTTCTTAATCACAGCTTCTGTGAGCTGGTTATCTCTGTTTTTCAAGAAATATGATAGGTGAGCACAGGGTTTCAACTTTCCAACCTGTGGACAAGTCTCTATATGGTTTTGTATAGATATTGTCTCTCTTTCTTGCAGTCAGAGAGTTCATTTTCCTCTTGGGCACCCTGACTGTATCTCTGGGTAGGAAGACAGTGTCATTCTGTTTCAGTTGTGTGCCAGCTCAGTAGAACGCAGAAAAGTGAGCTCAGCACACTTGAAGCAAGCAAGCATGTGAGCAGGGAATGCCACTTTTAGCCTCATCTCTTCAAGAGTTACCCCTGGATTTCTGATGGGCCCGGACACATCCCTAAATCCAGCTCCCACTGCAACTGTTCCATTGCCACCACTGCAGCAACATGCTGAGGAATGCCCAGGGAGGGAGAGGCAAGCCAAGAGCTGCAGCAGTGAGGCAGAGGGCTGGATGATGCTTCCACAACAGGGTGGTGGTGAGGAGCAGGGCTGCTGATGCCCTGTGATGTTGGAAGGACCTGCAAGCCTGTGCTGTTCTTACTGTGTCCTAAACAAATCCTGGGGCTGAATGCAGGGTACAGCTTGTGTGCACCTGAGTCTGTGGCTTCTTTGGCAGCTTTGCAGGCATTTTTGGCTGTGGGTTTTGTTTGTTTTTCATTTTTACTTCTTTTGCTCTAGGGCTTCCTAGGTTCTTCTGGCTCCTACTTTTTCCCAACCAGATCAATTCCATGACCTCATTCTCTTCCCATCTGCACAAACATTTGGGCTGGCATGATGTAGGGAATGGTGTAGAGGCAGGAACACACAGCCCAAGGAGAAGTGTAGGAAGGAGTGAAGTGCCTTTATAAATCCTTATTGTCAAAGTTGAGTGAAATTACAGGCTTGCTTTAGGAGTGTGGTTATGCAGATTATATTCAGCAGCAATACCAGCCTCTATAGTGCCCAGCTTGTTTAGCTGTGGAAGTTTATTCCCACTGGGGTTGGAAGATGAATCCCTGTCACCTCTCCCTTAGGTTACTTTTGGTAGTTCCCTCCCTGAAGTTGTCCAGAGAACAGAAAAGCTGGAGCTGTGAAGCAGAGGCAGGAACAGAGAATGCTACCGAGGGTGGTACCCTGCACTGATACTGGTCTGAGCCCAAGGTGAGCGGGTTCAGGGAGACAAAATGGACAAAAACTACACAGAAAATGCTTATTTTTTTTTAATTTAACACTCTGAATTCACTATGTGGCCATACAAGTGCTGATGTTCATTCAGGAGGGGACAAAAGTCCATGTCTAGAAGGGAAATGGGGCATCACCATCTCTGTTGTCTGCATTTAAAATCAGCCCAGCTCTTCATGTCAGACAACCTAACATTTCCCGAAGGTGTTTGGAAGCAGTGCTAGAAGAAAAGGAGCAAGACCTCCCCCTTGTGCCAAGAAAGAGTTCAAGGGAAAAGCTGGTGTCTCTTATTCAGAGGTGCTGACAGTTCCCACTGAGTTTGAACCTCCCCTCCTACAGAAACAGTAAATCAGATCCTGGGTGTAATCAGACTGGGCTTTTTTATCTCTGACCTGAGGATTACCCAATCCTTTTGCTGTCCCTTAGGGTAGGGCCTTTGGAGCTGTGTGACACCTTTGGTGTTGCAAAGGCTGCAGCCGTGGCCTCTCTGACCATCCTGTCAGCTCTCCTGGGCTAGGACTATGACTTTGTAGGCAAGGGAGGGAGTGTTTACCCAGTCTTGAGGCTCTCCTTGAGATACTGTGCTGAATAACCTGTATTCCTGGGCAGCTGTATGGTGAGAAATAGTTAACTGGCAGGATCGTGTTTACTCACAGCTGCTGAAGGGGATAATAGATAAAAAACACCTGAACAATTGGGAGCTTGATCTCACACAAGGCTTGTGCTGTTTGAGGCTATAGTTCCAGTCTTTAATGCAAAAAGAAACTTGCTCACAGAACACTCTGCAAGGACAGAACTGTTCAGGATTTCACACAGGTTTGCCAGGGGAGGCCAGTGGATGTTATGATGCAGAGTCTGTCTGGTGGCAGCACTCGGTGCTCACAGCAGGATGGTGTCTCTGAGCAGGTCCCTGAATGAACTTCAGAGCTGCCTCTCTGTTGCCCTAGATGATTACCTACCTGAAAGACTGTAAATTGTAGCCCAGCTTTCTTCCAGAGCCTGCAAAGTGCACGTCAGGCTTCTGCTGCCACCAGCTTGTCTGTGGCATCACAATTTATGCACTTGTGATATAATGATGGTTGTATTTATACAGGCAGCTTGATCTCTGAGCTTCAAATGCCCACTGTGCCATAATTGCTATGTGCAATGACATATTAAGTGCATTTGAAAAGCAGGATCCAGAGAAGAAACAGTACAGAAGGAAAAACATCAGAAACATAAGTATACAGCACAAACTGAGCACCCTTTACTGTTGCACAGTCAAAAAATAATTGGAAAAAGCCCACTGAGCAATGCTTGCAAGAAACATATAAAGAAATGAATCTATAAGTCACTGATCTGTCCTCTATTTACAGCCTTACCATTAATGCTTTACTGGCTGAAATTATCTTATGCTGGGTTAAATGCATTTAGATGCCTTGTTGATAGTAGCAGAAATAAATAGTGACAAAGTTAGGAGTTGATTTGACCTTTTTTTTTCTTTCCTCTGAGATCAATAAAGCTGTAAGGTGAGAAAGTGTGGGGCACATGCACTGAGGTTTTCCTCTCCCACCCTTTCTCTAACTGTTTTTCTTGCCTTTTACTTCAATACCATTGAGCATATTAATCTAGAAATGTCAACACCTCTCACCTTGAGCATTTCTTGGTGTGGTAGTTCAGGAGCCAACTGTCTTCAGTTGTGAATATGTAAACCAGCAATTAAATATATTTCCCCTGACTCCCCTGATAAAGCTTTTTTAAATCTTAAAGCTGTCATAATTTGAAATCTGGGGGGAAAATTACTAGCATGCTTTTTCAGGGGAATCCACAAAGGGAATGAAGAATAGACTTGCAGGATCAAAAGACTATGAGTCCAGAAAAATGGCTGTGGGATTGTTTGTTTGTTTGTTGGTTTGTTTGTTTGTTGGTTTGTTTGAAAATCAGCTGTGTGCTATATTTTAAAAATTCATGTATTTTTTCATACACTTTATAAATTAACTTATTTGAAGTAGTGAAGGAATAAAAGCAGTGCAAGTCTGAGGAATAAGGAACAAAGGGGAGTGGTAGATGGAAGGAGAGAAGAATTTTGTCAAGAGCCTTAAAAAATACATGTTTATATGAAAAGTTTATGTACATGGATGTAGATTGATTCCATAAATGCCTGGGAGATTTTTTTTGTTTGCAATCAGAATAAGCACATTCTGAAAACATGTGATGGCTTGAACATTAGCCCTTCTGAAGAGACATATTTATATCTACTAGTAAACTTATTTTTTTATATGCATATTTTAAATAATATTTTCAAATTAGTTTACTTGGAATTTGGAATGTGATGGATTATGTAGATTCCTCACTGGAGGTTTTTTGGCCCATATTAAGAAAGGGAAAAGGTCTTTCAAACTTTTAAATGATTTTTTTTCTCATTTGTTTTTATACCTTTAATAAATAGAAGTACACTTAGAGTTTCACAGGAGAAAACAGCGTGTAGAACTTATCTTAGAAGTTAAAGAATTTCACAGGTTTATCAATTCAGTTTTACATCCCATGTTGATTAGCTTTTCTTTCTAATGGTCTTACCATTGTTACTTTGCTGTACCCCAAGCAGACGTGTTAAATATATTTACCAGATGAACGCTTTCTTCCATCCTCTCTGCAAAAGAAATGTTGGAATTGGTTGGTTTGGGTCCTTGTATTTTTTTCTTTAACATGTGTATGAGATCAATGCTGTGTTGAGATCTCTGAAGTAGAAAGTGAAGATGAGGTGTTCTGGATTTTTATTGACTTATTTCAGCAAAGCCCTCTTCACAGAACTGCAGAGGTGGCAGTCATGCCCACAGCTTTGGCATGTGCCCCTTACTGGGATCAGCCTACCTGCTCTCACCTCTGGGGGCTGGGACTGCCAATTACAGCTTCTCACCTTCTCCACATCTCTACCAGCTCCTCAGTGTAACTTCCCTTTAGGAAGGGAAAAAGTGCAAGTAAGCCATGATTATAAACGAAATAAAACATTCCAAGAGATCTGATTTCCCTCATTTCTCCATGGCTCTTTGGTGGACCATACAATGGACATTTCTGTATTACATTCTTCATGGTTAATTTATGGCAAGGGAAACTCCTAAACAGCCATTGATGAAGCCAGGATGCAACTAGAGATAAAATCTGGTTTTATTTTAGCTTTGAGGTGCTGTATTGTGACTGGACATTGCACTTGTCCTCTACAACCCAGGCGTGCTCTGCCCTGTGTGACTAACCCATTTGATCGTGCTGTCTGGCAGTCCGAACCTCCTCTTCCTCCTCTGTAACCCCTTCTTTTCTTCCTCTAGCACTCATGAATAGTGCACACCAAAAATGCCCTGTGGAAGAGGTATGTCTGACACAACAGTACGAGACTTCTGAATCAAATGTGCTTTGCCAGTCTCAGCTAATGGTTCTGTGGTGGCAGAGGAACAGCAGTGTGTTCAGCTTTTGCACAATAAGGCTCTCTCAGTTCCTACACTGCACTTGCTATGCAAAAAATTGTCTATTGGATCATTTCAATCATATCAGCATAGAATGTGGCCATTGAAAAAATTATTTGAATATATATATGGCAAAAAGAGAAAAAATAAGAGGTCAGGATACTTATTTTACGTATCTTAAAACAGATGGTCTGAAAAAAAAATATCGATGACTTTTAATCCATTGTGATTAAACTTTAGGAAATTTCTAGATGGGAATATTTTTTTTTTCTTTTTACATAAAGGAGGGTGAAATAGATCCTTAGATTTTTCTGCCTTAGTACTTTTCCCTTCTCTAAAACAAACAAAAAGAGACAAACAAAAAGAACACATCTCAGAAATGAGCCATCAAATACAAATACAGACCTGTTTACCATTGCTTTTTGTTTTATTCCTGTATTGCATTAACTAAAGAAAAAGAAGGTTCAACTCTAGAGTCACCATAATGCAGGATGTAGGAAAGTGTGACAAGGAAAGAGTTCCCTCTCAGGAACCTCTTCAGGACCATCTCTCTTGGAGATGACTTGGACATAAAGTGATTTAAACTGACTATGAAACTGCACCCTAAACATTTTAAATGCTTCACGTATTTAATGCAAATAATTTTTTCTTTTTAAACTTGGCCACTGATAATCTTGAACTTGTGATCAGGTACTGTCTGTTCTCCATTGATAACAGATTGGGAAGGGCTCTGCTATTATCCTTATCTTAGAGCTGTGACAGTGCCTTTTAACCTCATCAAAACTTTTGTCTCTTCTCTTTACACAGCTTCTCGGACCTCTAGCCACAGTGAACATCAGAGGGATAGAAGGTATGATACCATTTTTTATATTGCCATTAGGTGTAACTAAAACCTGTCAGACTGTGACATCACAGTATTACTTGTTATGGCTTTCTCTTCCAGGTTGTTTGTTTTTTTTTTTTTATTTCTCTCTGTTTAGTCTGTTTAAAAGTAAATTAGACTTTGAACAAAATAAAAATACTATGATTCTTAAGCACAAGGTAGGTTAAGAGTTTGAGGGGTTTTGTCATCAACTTTTGTCTGTGTCCTCAAAGGGGACTGCAGCTGACCATCAGAGCTCTGCAGAACTTTTATTTCCTGACATCCATTTACAGGACCACTTCACAATGCAAACAAGCACACTGTCAGGCCTCCTTGCAGCTTCTCAAAGGGGACTGAGAAAAGAGGCCACTGACCTGGATGGCTGGTGAACTGAGTCTGCCATTATTACAGGTGTGAAGGAACTGTAGCCCTCTTTGTGACAATTCTTTTTACAGCAGGTTTAGAAGTTACACTTATGCCAGTTGGGGTTTTTTCTGTAGCAGATGCTTTATCAACTCACAAACATCACTTATCAAAATGCATTTTGTGTGTGACTAGGTTGGTCAGTAGCACTCTGGGGCAGGGTCTGGAACGTGAGCCATCACTGCAGCTCATGCTCCACAGGAGTTGTTACAGGGGTAAACCAGGGCTAGTTCCTTAACCATCACCACAGGTCCTGTTGTGGTAGATGCTGGAAGCAAATAGCCCCTGTCCCAAAGGCCTCCTGAGACTCACCCTGCCCCACTTCAGCACAGCAGGAGGTTTCCTTGGGGGTCTTTGCATAGACAAGCTTTTAGGTAGCCAGCCAGAAGCAGTTTTAGCTATCCTACTGTTTTCACACTGTATCAGGTTAAGGGCAAACACTTGATTAGTTCTCATTATCCTGTGAAAACGAAGACTTCTTCCATCTAATTGAGTTACATTTGTGTTTCAGTACTTTAAGCATGTAAATGATTTCACTGAAGCCAATAAACCTACTTTTGGCGTAGGCATTTAATTAGGTGCTTTGAATGGCAGCCTAAGTGCTTGTTAGAAAGGTCAGGTAAGTTACTTTGAAATCACAGAAAAACATCTTTGCTTAAATCAATAAAAAACTTGATTGATGCTCCATGCTGAGAAAACCTTGGTCATTTATACTTAAAAGAGCTATTTTTAAATGTTTTAGGTAATTATTCCTCTTTGCCTTCATTTCCAGGCGTCCTGAAATTACAATAGTTGCTGCTGAACCCCTCCGGCCCTCCTCCTGGTTTCCAGGTGCAAGCCCTGTCACTCCTCATGGATTAGGGTTCCCTTCTGCTTCATCTCATACTCAGTGGAGAAGAAATGAGCGTGTTTCAGCTGAGGTGAGCAGGAATTTACATGAGGCATGTCTGATTTACAAGGTAAAAGCACATCTGAGTTAGAGGAGCAGAGTTTGTGCTTTCCTAGACTTTCATCACACTGGCTAGCAGACTATTCAGTGTTCTTCTCTGCAGATGGTAATTTACTATTTTTAAGCTTAGATGCTGCTGGCTTTTTTTTTTTTTTTAAGGATCACATCTGGATGTACATTAACATTTATATTTCTCTTTTGTAGCTTCCACCATCATATGAGCAGGTGATAAAAGAAATCAATCAAGTACAAGTCAATACAACAAATAACAATAATGCTGCTGCTCCTAGACATACCACTACTTCTGCAACACAAACTGACTTTCCAGAGGAACTAATCAGCCATTTGCCAGGAAGTAATGCAAAGACTAGTGTGCCTACACACTGGGAACCTGCAGGCTATCCAGGTGAGGCTGTTTTGTATTTCTCATTGATGAAAACCTTACTCTGCCTCCTGAAGATGGTCTTTGTTACTGGTCTGTGCACCATTTCATGTGAATAGTGGTTACATTTCTGTGAATGATCACTACTGTAGATTTCTGTAAAAATTCTCTCTTCTGATGAGCTGCCATTGCATTCAGTCAGACTTTTAAAATCTTCAAAGTTTTGCTCAATTCAGCCATAAAGGCCATTGCTCTGGGGCCAGAGGAGCTCACAGGTCCAGTCAGAATAGCAGTGGTGTTAAATGTTCTGGCTGAAACGTGTGCAGTCCACGAACACTTGGGGAAGTAACTACATTATTCTTTGGTCTAGATGTTTGCATGTCCTTCATGCTGCAAACTTGACAAGTAACTTTGAAGTCACAAGGTGTAGCTACCATGCATTTCAGCAATCTTCAGCTTCTTTCTAGAGGAGTTTGTTGTTGTTATGATCTTTTTAGAAAGAGAACTGCAGTTTCACAAGTAGCAGTAAGTTCTGAATGAAAACCATCATATTTACCATCCTGGTATCTGACAAACAGTAACAGAAATAAAGTGTTCTAAGATAGATAATGGAACCTTTTTCTTTTCTGTTAGCAGGGCAGAGCCCTCTTAAACCTCCTAGGCCTTCAGCATCTCTCCTAAATAGGTCTCCTTCAGAAAATGAGAATCCCTTAAAAGGCTTTGACATTTCTGAAAGTCAGAGGTGCCAAGAGAATCCCAGTGCTGTGATATGTCCTGTGCCAAAGCCAAGATCAAGAAGCAATCTCAGAGCTGTGGTGAAAAATAGTGCAAGTAAGCCAGAGAATGGAGAAGAAGTGAACCAGTCTACCACAAAAAGGCAGCAATCTCCAATTCAGCAGTCACTTCTCTTAGATGATTGCTTACTAGACAATCACTTGGCAGTGGACAGCATGAGTAAAGAGAAGAGCCAAAATAGTATTGTTTCAAGGATCAAAGTTTTTGAATCCCAAGGAACTGATGATACCTCAGGACCATTAAAAAAGCCAGAAATTGCCCCTCGTTCGTTCCCTCCAAAAGCTGTTAGTGCAAAGAAGCCAGTGGTTGCTCCAAAGCCAGGGGTAAGCAGGATTTCAGGAGACTGGGATGCGTGGGCAGAAAGCAAATCAACACCTTGCAAGGAATTGCAGCCTCAATCCGAAGTAGCTGGGAGCAGTTCTGTAACCAAACCTGATCTGCCAAAGAAGCCAAAATCTGGCCTTGTTAAAAGCAGTAGTAGTGACTTTCTTGATACGAGGAGTGGATCAGCTGCAGAGAACAGCGATGGACAAAAGAAGTTTCCTGTTCCTGCTCCAAGGCCTCTCATGCCTAAGAAGTCACATTATGCAGAAAACCCTGCCCTTCCTTTGGCCTCACTAAAACAAATGGCTGCCCCTCCACGGCCTTCTGCATCTGCTCAAGAAAAAGGTTTCAAGCCTCTTGGGGAGTTGTCACCTGCAGCCGACTCCTCAGCGTCTGCTTTGCAGAGGAAACCAGATGTGGGAGGAGATCTGATCAGCTTTGATGATGATGTTTTGCCCCTAAGTCCACCTTGTGTAGTGAGAGACAGCATCAGTTCTGAAGCAGCAGCAGGTAAGAGGGATATATTTTTATTGTGTTTACTTTCTTGCAGGTGTGTGATCCTGTGTGAGTTGTGTCTGCCTGTCTTGGTGGGATTTAGGTGTGCATATGAAATTCTTAGTTTTCTGTTATGTCAAGATCACTATGAAATTACTTGGATTCTGAGACTCAGGGGGTTTCAAGGCTATATAAATCTCAGAACTTGCCTTCTGGATTTATAACATGATTACTAAAATGATGATAAAAAGCTTGATGTTCTATGGTAGGTGTCACCTCAGAATGTATCTCAGTTCTCTCTGGGGAAGCTGGGACACCTTTATCTCTTGCCATCTAATCTAATTTATTGGAGTGCCTGAGGTTCTCTACCTTGGAAGCCTAGTCATCTAGAGAAGCAGAGATGTTTGT
Organism: Ceyx melanurus; assembly: GCA_024611195.1. Classification (NCBI taxonomy): domain Eukaryota; kingdom Metazoa; phylum Chordata; class Aves; order Coraciiformes; family Alcedinidae; genus Ceyx; species Ceyx melanurus. The sequence continues at coordinate 1,082 of JANHGL010010797.1, read as the reverse complement.
TGCATTTAGGGAAACTTGTGACCAAACATACTGGGACACCCTGACCATCTCACCAGTGCCTACTTATTTTCTCTTTCCTGTCTCTGTGCCCTGTCTTGTCATGCAACTCTGTGCTTTCTACACAGAGAGATTAATAGATTAATTAAGAAGAAACTACTTCTGTTCTCAAGGTTAACAGAAGAGTTATTCAGGTAGCAGATTTCTGACTTCCTGAGTCACTTAGCCATGATTTTATTCATTCAATAACGTGCCATCTTTGCTGCAACCACTTCTTGCCTACCAAAGAGAAAATATTTTATGGCATTATCACTTTTTTACACTGTAAAATTAGGATTCATTCCAGATTTTTACAGGCATTTGTGAGCTCAAGATCATACCCTCTACTCCTGACTCCTAATGCCATGCTATGTCTTGACAAAGCATGCTCAGGAAGAACATTGGCTTTCTGACAAATGAGGCAATACGAAGCACTAACACAGGCTATTCCTCATGTTCCCATAGGAACATCTTCGGATTTGCAAGATGAATCCACAGTAGAATGTTTTGTACAGGCAGGAAGAGCATCTCTGATCTTACTCCCAGCTCCCCAGACCTCTGCACCTCTCACATATTTGTCCTTGTCACCACTCAGCAAAGCGACAGTGCTGCCCTTGGTGCTGTGGCAGCCCTAGGAGAGGAAGGCAGCTCTTGTGCTGTGCTCTTTGAAACTGAGCACCAACAGCTTGCTTGTCAAAGAGCAGTGTCACATCACAGGTTACAGCACTCACCCAACTTCATTGTCTTCTGAGCCAGCACAAATATGTCTGGTGCTCAGAGTAATGTAACTGGAACTGAACAGGTTCCCTGCTGCTGCTGACGCCTGGTGCAGAAGTAAGAAGGTGAAGCTTTGAGTTGTGATGGGAAGGGCACAGAAGCTGAAGTGAGCAGATGAATGAAGAGGTGAAACAGCCAAAAGAAATGCAGTCTCTGCAGCAGTTTAGCTGACTGACTGAAACCATCAGCTGAGCCAGGCTCTGTCACCCTCACAGGGAAGTTTTTCCTCATGATGAGGTAGAACTTCCAGTGTTCAGCTTGTGACCATT